>BLSH010298547.1:0-10710 GCA_018402905.1 Glandirana rugosa | reverse complement strand
ATGTATATCTCAAGTAATTACACGAAACCAAAATATAAGTATGGTTACATTTACGTTACTACGTATAATGTCCCTACGTTCCATTGTACGACGTACATTTTCTTGTGAAATTCCCAATAAGTTTGATGTGTCACATGACCCTCTTCCTATTGAAAAAACAAAAGTTGGATTCAAAATGGCCACCATGGTCACCACCCATCTTGAAAAGTGCCCCCCCTCACATATACTAATGTTCCACAAACAGGAAGTTAATATCACCAACCATTCCCATTTTATTAAGGTGTATCCATATAAATGGCCCACCCTGTGTAATGTTAAGACACAACAGGCAGGCCATTCCTTTTGAATGAGCTGGCAATACACCTCAATGCAGCAATATTGTACCTGCACTAATTTTAGCAACGCAGTATGCCACAAAACAGAGACCAGTCACACCTTTGTTTTGTGATGTGCCATAGTGCTTTTTTAATGGGCATTAGGGCACAACTGAGAATGTGTGGAAATTCGTACATGCAGCATGTTACCTTGCATCCCTGTAATATGCATCATTGCATTTACATTGGTATGAATATAAAACCAAAGCACATTAATGAACTCTATATGTATATTGTGATGCATAATCATTCATTTGTGCACCTATGCAGTGCGCTGCAGCACAGCTTCCTTATAGTGCATCCCAACACAGATGTAATTTCTTAATGCATTGCAGTGTTTTTAAAAAGATAGTGCTCATCCTATTTTGCACTGATAGCCCATTCAAAATGAATAGGTTACCAAATGCAACATGCCTCAATACACAAATATGCAGACACTTTAATGCATAGATATGGAAGTGATCTAAAGGTTTACTTATCCAACCAAATATGTTGAATATACTCTCTCAATTGATAATAGCCTTGAATTGAATCATACGATTTGTCCCATTTGATCAAGTCCTAGTATAGTCAACTAAAATAGACTCTCATGCTAATAGAAAACTTTGCTATTCCATCTATGACATAATGCAACAATTTCACACAAAATGGGCTGTTTGGTCCTCATTCAGCTCTCATACCTGAATACTCAGAATTATTTAAATGCCAGCACACAACAATTTTCCCATATGCTGCTTTATTAAAAATCAATATTGCTCACAAGGTAATAGTTGGTTACTATGTGTTATAAGCACGTTAATATATCCTTCTTCTGTACAATGGGCGAGACAAATATCATCATCACATATGAAGACAATAGAAAATCATAAAATCAAAGTACAGCGATGTGAAAAAAAAACCCCAAGTTAAAAATTAAATGGATAAGGATGAGGGTTTAAAATAGGTATTAAAGAGGAACATCACCATGCTTTTTAAAAATGAACTGTCAGCAGCTACAAGTTCTGTAAAATTGGGTACTTTCCAGTCCATCGATTTGATTGAGGGTTCCATGGTGCCTCCATTTTGGATTTGGGAGTTGGCTGTGACTTCCTAATGAATCACAGCCAGCCCCCCACTGTGCATGCACAAGATTCCAATATTTAATATTATCAATTATCACACCCTTTATCTAACTCCTTTTCTCTATTACCCATCCCCAAACTAAACTCTGATTACAAAGTTCCTATATACCTCATTCATTGTTAATTTCTCACCTCCACCACTCTCTCTTAGTATATGCGCATTTTTTCACCAATAGATCGAAATCAAGAATCTTAGATGGGAAATATAACACATAAAAATTGTAACAGATGAAAAAAAAAGGAAAATAAAATAAATAAATAAATAAATAAAAAATAATATATGGTCAACCTTCATATTATAGTTTTACAATTTGTATATACCCAATTAGGTGATACCATAGTTTTCCTGTGCTGTTAAGCATTTCTCCATATATAGAGTCCATCGTTGAAAGTAAAGCAAGTTCTTTATATCTCTCTGTACCCTTTTCAATGTTGGGGGCAATGGGTTGAGACATTCTCTAAGTATGTACCATCTTTCTGTTATTAGACACATGTGGACCATTCTGTATTACATTTTTCTGACTGTCCCATTGGCGCTGTCAACCAGTAGGTAAACAAAGCTAGCACTGGGTCTTCCTGAATGCTGTAACCACAGATCTTAGATGTATAGCTAAGTACTTGTTTCCAAAACTGATTAACTAAGGGAACATAACAAAATGAGTGTGCTAATGTAGCCTAATCTGCTCCACATTTTGGACAACTATGGTTTAGTCCTGTCTATGGATTATAATTTTGAACTGGTACATGCTCAATGCATTATCTTAAACTGCGTCTCTCTCCATACTTCGTTCATTATGATTTTACAAACCTTTTGATATCCCTGAAGTATTTTAAATGTTATATTTTCCACCTGAAAATCCTGGAACCTTTTTCGGATATTAGATCTACCTAGATCAAAAGCTCTAAGCCTAGTCAAGTATAGATAAATGAAAATATAGATAAATCTGCTATTTCTACCAGAGTGTCCAAACAGGAGGTAGACATGTCCCATATAGGATGTGATGTAATACTCTTCCTAGGTGAGGATTTAGGTAATGGAAGCAGGTACTGAGAAAAAACAGTACTTGTTTCCCCTCTAACCCAGAAAACCTGCCTTTCAGTTACAGGCTGGAGGGAGGAAGAGAATGAATGAAATTCCACTTTAAGTAATCATTTCAAAATCAAACTCGTGTTTTACTTATGATTAACCCTTGTGCCTTTCTCTCCAAATGCCTTATGCACAAATAACTCCTTCAAGATAATGGTAAAACTTTTTCATTACCATGAAATGAAAATGAGGACATATCAACTCCCTGTTTATTAAGAAAATTCTGCAGTACATTGGAGGGATGATGAGAAGCAGAACGTTTTTGACCACCGCAATAATGTTTATCAGTGCTTTTACACCCTCATACTGAATATTACATTTTGAGCACAAGAGCATTTAACCACATTCTTCATGTCACAATTATTGAAATGAAAGAGTGGAAAAGTAAACACCACTGAACATAACTCTTTAGTTATACTTGTGCACATCACAATATCCACAGGTCCTTACATCACATTTATATACAGTATTTATATTGCTTTTCTGCAAAAAAAATGTTGCTAATTATTTTACAACTTGCTTTTTATGTTGCTGCCATCAGTAATCCCCCTTAAGAGCATTTTATTAATTGCTTTACATATGTGTTTATGAAATTAACTTTTGATAGTATTTAATTAGCACCCAGTTAGTGCGATTTACTTACTTTTGCTTTTCATCTAAATGTAGCTGCACTGCTTCATGTGTCCCCATTGCCTAAAATTGTGTTTCTGATGGGAATTTTTATTTTGTAAACACTGGTTATTGAACCATGTGAATGTACAGACTGGGCATTCCTGATTGCCATTTATGTCAGCTCTTTTTTGTTTCTGAGAGCCTGGGATGTGTCACAGCACAGTATTATGTGACAAGACTAAAACCTCTCCCGGAGAGCTTCTGAAATGTGACTGCAATGACTTTATGATATTTAGATTAATTATAAACTGAGAGGACTTTATGGCTTTAACATAGTTTTAGGTTTTTCCCAGCTGGCATTATTATCAAATTCTGCTTGGTAATATCTTTAAATATAATTGACAAAATTAATCCACAGCAAATACCATAGTATTTAGAAAACATTTTGCTAATATTTAGAACAAAAGAAAACATTTGCTAACCTTAAAGTAAATGTAAATCCAAACTGAATGACACTTAATTTAATAAAATACTGTACATCATTAAAATCTGCATTCTTATGTACATGTACATGGGGGGTGAACTTAAGAAATAGTTTGTGTTTTTTTAAATAATATTATATGTTGCCTCGTTATGTACCATAGAGCAGTGTTTCTCAACTCCAGTCCTCAAGGTGCCCCGACAGGTCATGTTTTCAGGATTTCCCTCAGAGTAAACAGCTGTGGTAGTCACTAAGGCAATGAAACTGATCAAATCGCCTGTGCAAAATAATGGAGAGCCTGAAAACATGACCTGTTGGGGCACCTTGAGGACTGGAGTTGAGAAACACTACCATAGAGGACTGATTGCCCCAATGTGATAGCATATGTATATAACAGGTCCTCTTTAAGGAGACATCAGGGGTATATTAGACTCCAGATGGTAACCTCTGGACTTGTTCAGGCACAGACGGATTCGTTTCTTTCTTGGCTAGCCATAACCTTCCCAGGCCCACAAGAGAGGCAGCAGAACCTTGGATACATAGAGCGGGTAGTTGTGTGTGTGGGGCGGTATCTGCAGGGTAGTGTGGAATCTCTTTTATCAGAACGCTGACAGTTGACTTGACTAGTGTAAGCACAATCTTGGCTGCTATAGTAGCAGTGAGTATGTTTAAAATCACATTTTACCAGGCACCATTTACAGATGGTGCTGGAAGATGTGTGGTTAGGCTGCTTGCATTGTACTGTTATATTTTTGTTGAGGGGTCCTATCATAGAATATAAACAATACCCTTTTGCAACAAAATGTAATAAGACCACTCTTTTCTGGCTGTAACTACATCAAAATGAGCTGTGTCAAGTCAAGTAGAAAATTTACTTACATTACCAATATATTCTTTCTTATCTTCATGCTTCAGTTGTCTACCTTTGTTCCTGAGAGAAAGAACCAATTAAGCAATTGATCATATTTCTGTTATTTTATGGTTGCTGCTTTAATCTTATTGTTTTCTGGTTGCCTGCATGTTACATTTCTTTCCATAGGAAATAAAAAGTTGGACCTGAAAAGACGAGCAAACAATGGGCATGTTGCATTAAATAGCATTATTAAATGTTTCACATATTGATTTCAAATGGTAAATGATCATTCTGCTTTATTTGTTAACCATTTGCAGACCACCTCATAGCAGATTCACTGCTACAGGGTGGCCGTACTGGATCATGCACTTCCGGGCATTGGTTGTGATTGCACGCCACCGGCGGCTCACTTCTGCTGTAATTTTACACAACTGGTCCCACAGACCTGATGTCTGCCAGCACCCAATGATCATTTGGTACACTGACAGAATGACCGCCTGCCTATGTAAACAAGGCAGATTGCAGTTCTGTCAGTACAGAAGGCATGGATCCTGTGTTTCTGTAAAGCAGAAGGGACATATACAAACTGTTGTAATTCCTACACCGTTCGCCTGATTTGGATGTAAATACCCTCAAAGTAAAGCTGAAAGTCTGCAGTTAAAGCACATCTTTTTCATTTCATTTCAAATCCATTGTGGTGGTGTATAGAACCAAAAAGATTACAATTATGTCGATGTCCCAATATTTATGGACCTGACTGTATATAGGAGTAGTTTTGTCACCTTACAAAGGGCCACAGAGGGCTACATATCACCTGACCAACTCCTCATCTTCACAACAAAAAAGGGAGTTGTTCTGTAGCTCTGATACACTTCATGAAAACACTGAGATAACACTAGCAGAAAGCACCGGACACATGAAAAGCACTAGATGTTTGACAGAATCAACTGTTTTTGACCTATTGAACAGATAAAACAAATATGGACAGCAGAGGGCACATCTGAGTATAGTGGTTATTAAGTTAAATAAATAAATATTTTATTTTTTCCAATTAACATCCATTCTTTATATACTGTATGTACTGCAAGTGTAATCCTTTTTAATAAAGAGTTTTTAATAAGATCTTCTACACTATTGTGATCTTTGTTTATCCTCTTTTCCCTTGAGCCTCTTGCCCCACCTGACCAGAGGTAGTGGCCCGGATGTCAATGGGGTTGACAGCCTTGCAGTAGAAAAAAGAAGTGCATTAGTGACACCCACCATTTGTAGCTATTTACATGACAATCTTTTCAATCAGGGGGACATGCCCTTCTGGCAAGCTTACATCCTACCACATTGGGTGAAGGCTGTGGATCCATTCTGGCACCGCTTTTTTTGGAGAAGGAGTAGTTATTTTTTTCACATTTTAGGACTGTTGCTCTTACTTCTTTGGGGACTTTCTTACTTTTAGGAGTTATTCTATAAAATGTGTGCTTCTTTGTTTCACATACTTCATGGGTTGATTCACTTTTAATTTTGTTTAATTACTACTATAATGTTACAAAAGCAGTTTTGGATTTTAAAACCTGTTTTTTTATTCTTTGAGTACTGTCCACGATACTTTTTATTTGCACTAACATACACATTTTAGGACAGTAGCAATAAGCAAAATTGGGGTTTTCGCTTACTAAAATTTTTGAGAAAATGAAATGCATTGAAGTTAACTAAGAAGGCAAAATTATTATTCTACAGGATTTATATAGCGCCAGTTTGCACAGCCCTTTACAATATGAGGGCAGACAGTACAGTTACAATAAAATTCAATACAGGAGGAATCAGAGGGACCTACTCATTAGAGCTTACAATCTAGAATGGAGGGTCAAGTAAAACAAAAGGTGTGGGGGATGACCTGATGAAGAAAATGAAAATGTAGTTGGTAGGTGTGGGTAGAATAAGCTTCTCTGAAGAGGAGGGCTTTCAGGAATCATCTAAAAGCTAATGAAGTAGGAGATAATCGGACGGGTTGGGGTAAGGAGTTCCATAGGATTGGAGAGGCTCTGGAAAAGTCCTAGAGGTGAGCAAAGAAGGAGCTGACAAGGGAGCTAGAGAGCAGGAGGTCCCGGGAGGAACGAAGAGAATGATTAGGTTGGTATTTTGAGACCAGGCTAGTGATGTAGCTGGGGGCAGAGTTGTGGATGGCTTTGTAAGTTGTTGTGAGTATTTTGAATGTAGTTCATTGGGTGAGCAGGAGCCAGTGGAGGGATTGACAGAGAGGAGTAGCAGACACAGAGCGATTGGTAGGGTGGATGAGTCTCGCAGCAGCATTCATGATGGATTGAAGGGGGATAGCCTATTTGGAGGTAAGCCAGTGAGAAGGGAGTTGCAGTAGTTGCGGCAAGAGATGACCAGGGAATTAGGTGTTTTTGGTGGTTTTCAATGGTGCAATAGGCTTTTATTGTTCTTGAGGGTTAAGGAAGCTAACACAGACATGGCTATGTTGATAATCAACTGTGTGTCATGGATATGGTTTTGTTTGTCAACAAAGTCATGTGATCACAATGTCAATGCTGACATAGTGATTACATGACATTATCAATCATTTTGGCAAACATTTACTTTTTTATAACTAATCAATTTAGTGAAATCACTAAACTTGTCCCTGATCTCCATTTGATACTATTCTGACACACCAAGTATATAGGCTTGTATCTCTACAGCAAGATAGCTACAGTGTGTTGGTCTTCTCCTATATGAAAGCAGATGAGCGGTGAAGGTATGGTGGGTGGGCACTGACATAACATCTGTGCACATCTCTACAGGAGGGCACACTATATAGTAAGTGTGCTGTAACTTTACCTCAATTAGGGGTAAAGGTCCTCTTTAAAATGTTGTGAACCGCCTCTGATAAATAAGAATAATACTATACTGAAAAATAAGAATAATACTATTCAAGGACCTATTGCTTGCTACTGAATCTCCTCGGTGGCACATAATTGCCTTTGGGACTGGCACATTACCCATAATGGTTATAGCAACTTTTCTTGACCCCCTCCCCATTGGTGCTCATTGGATTAGGGTTACACTTTACATTGTCTCTGCAGTTGTAGGCAAAATGGGTAGTCAAATAACAATTTCATAAATATTGATCAAAAAAGTTATTATTTTGTTTAATGCATAGATTCTTTTTTTTATAAGAGATGTGTTGTACATATACTATCTATTCCTTTTAGGGCTCTTTCAGTCAGTGATCAGTTTTTGGTCAGTTTTTAGATAAAATCATGGTAAAAATGTATGAAAAATGCATCATTTGAAATCCTATGGAATTCTTCACACTGGACAGTTGCCTTTCAGTCCTGCTTCTTGCCTTTTTTGGTGCACTTTTCAAAAGCCCACCAAAAATGCAGCTCTCTATTGAAATGAACAGAAAATACTTAAAAAATGCATCAAAAGTGCACCACAGCTTTCAGCAACAGCAATAATGGTGTATTTTACTATTTTGATGGTGTATTTTATTATTTTAGTTTAAAACAGACATGCCTTTTGTCTTCTGCCATACAAAAGACAACAGAAACAAGACAAAGAACAGCAAGGGCTTCTCTGCAATGAATATACACATAAAATGCATTATGCTAAATTGTATAAACAGCATTTTCTTTTCATTTATTTTAACCTAATGTTGTTTGGGCTGTGATGAGACTTTGAGATATAAAATTACTGTGTACTCGGCCAGCAAAATGTATTTATTATAGTATTGTTTGATCGCTTACAGCATTTAAACTTTAAATTACCTTTGGCATCAGTAGATGAGATTAGCACATTAGCAAGGAAGTGTTGGCATAAGTGCTATTGAATAAATAAATGAGTAGTTTATGAACTGTGCATTCTTTCTTTTGCTAAAATGTTATTTGCCTTTTAGGAAATATTTATTGCTGTAAAATATTTGCAGATACAAACATGCATTTGTTTCCTTTACTTTTCTTTGTCATTCTATTTTTTTCCTGTATGTCTGAGGTAGAACAAAATCATTGGTCATTTTAAACAAATAATCAAAGGGTAGCCATGACAATCTGATGCCTTTATACTTATCCCTTTAGATTCCTGTTGTCCTGCAGCTCCATCTACATAAGGTTTAGGCAATACAGTATAAGAAGGGGTTGGATGAGAATAGGACCTACATAAAGGTGTATGGCTAGTTCCCTTAAGACAATAAAATATTGCAATGGAATTTGGAAGTAATTTTTTGGGATATACAGTACATTTATAAGTGTAAAAAATCAGGTGTTGGCGCCCTGCAGGAGGCACTGGTACAAGTGGAAATATTTTGGTTCTGCAGCCCACTTATTTTCAGGTAAGTTACTTGAACTTAAACATAATAGTGCATGAAAAAAGTTTAGGCACACACCTATACCCAGTGTAGAAATAATATAACGCTTATAGTTTTTTAAAAAAGCACTGATGATAGCACAGTGATAATGAAAACCTCAAAATATTCACAGTGACATGAATACAATATGAATAAAATATATAAGGATCCATCAAATTGTGCTGATAATAAATAAAATATTCACAGTGACATAAATAAAATATAAAAAATATGTAAGAGTCCATCAAATTGTGCTAATAATAAATGTGACAAACAAATCAACTGATGATTCTTCAAAGTGATTTCCACCACAAACGTGTGACCGGGGCTCACACTCACCGGACAACAGCTCAAAATGCGCCAAATGCATAATATTCTTTTGTAAAGTGGTCTAGTAGCTCATCCAACATATTTTAAGCCACAAGGGCATGTGAGAAGGTAGGTGACGTATCGAGTTTGACATGTAATAAGTTTATCAATGCTAAATTTTTGGCCTTCCGGAGTGGTGGAACGCACGCCGCAGAGGTTCGGAACCAGCCATACCTACACACACGCTCTGTGCCGACATATTGGCACACGAATATGTGAGTGTACTTCCTAATGACTCTATGGCCCTGATTTACTATACCTCCCAAATCTACTCCAGCAGTGCCTTAAAATAACCCCCAATTAAAGGCAATTACAACTTCAGTTCTCACAAAAGGGAGTAAATTAACTCATATGCGGCGTCTATTTGCCTGTGAAGATGCCTCTCAGATCACATGTTCTTTGTGCCTGATGTTGGCTGGAATCGAACCTGTGATTTCAGAATTCCTCCATTTAATGCTTGTATGCAAGTTCATTGCCATAAAAAAAAAAAAACATTACCACCCCTCTCTCTAATTTTAACCACTTCAGCCCCGGAAGAATTTCCCACTTTAGGACCAGAGCACTTTTTGCGATTCAACACTGCGTCGCTTTAACTGACAATTGCGCGGTCATGCGACGTTGTACCCAAACAAAATTTGCGTCCTTTTTTCCCACAAATAGAGCTTTCTTTTGGTGGTATTTGATCGCCTCTGCGTCATTTCTGATCGCCGCTATAAACAAAGAAAGAGCGACCATTTTGCAAAAAAACACAAATTTCTTACTTTTTGCTAAAATTCTAATCCAAAAAAAAAAATAAAAAAACATTTTTTTTCACTGTTTTTGGTCGATTTATATTCTTCCTCATATTTGCGATAAAAAAAATCGCAATCTGCGTTTATTGATTGGTTTGCGCAAAAGTGGCCGCGTTTACGGATGATGAGAATACATTTCTGGGGTTTTTATTATTTTTTTATTTTTTACTAGTAATGGCGGCGATCTGCGATTTTTAGCGGTAATGCGATATTGGGGGGGACATGTCGGAACATTTTGACACTTTTTTGGGACCAATGACATTTATTCAGCGATCAGAAATTTAAATGTCCACTGATTACTGTATAAATTTCATTGGCAGTGAAGGGGTTAACCTGCAGGGGGAGAGCTAGGGGTTAACTGTGTTCCCTGGGTGTGTTCTTACTGTGGGGGGGGGTTGGGCTAACATGGGCATGAGAGATCTAACTGATCCCAGTGACAGGGATCAGTAGATCTCTAATGCCCCACTGACAGGCCGGGGAACCGCCGTGTTTACATCAGCGGTTCCTGGTTCTT
Organism: Glandirana rugosa; assembly: GCA_018402905.1. Lineage (NCBI taxonomy): Eukaryota > Metazoa > Chordata > Amphibia > Anura > Ranidae > Glandirana > Glandirana rugosa. The sequence continues at coordinate 166 of BLSH010298547.1, read as the reverse complement.
TCTCTGTAGCCGCTCATCGCAGCTCGCCGGCGGACATCGGGTCCGCCCGAGCCGTGGGCACACTCCCCAGGAGTGCGGCGGGTGTGCGCCCCCTGGTGGCCAAATGCGAATCGCTGCTTATTTACGGCGATTCGCGCAGGGCTCCCCCACTGCCGCCGTGAAAAGA
>BLSH010298521.1:841-29951 GCA_018402905.1 Glandirana rugosa | reverse complement strand
TCCGTGCGATCGTTCGGGTTCCGTCCGGACCCGGACCCGGACTTTGTCCCGAAGTTCGGACGGACCAGCAGAACCCGAACGTCCAGGTGTTCGCTCAACTCTATTAGTTAGGTAAGCTCATTGGCAGATGATGAAAACATTATTAAATAATGAAAAAAAAAATAGCAAACAAGCTAAAGAAATAAAAATAGCATTGTCAACTCTTAGAATCCATAGATGCAATTGTGTGCAGATCTTCCTGTAAAAAAAAAAATAGATTTTAGTTTGTGATAGTTTTAGTGTACTCAGACAGTAGCAATAGGGAAACTGTTAGAAGCAATAAAAAATAAAAAAAAATGCATGAACAACTCCATAAATTGTGCTAGGGTTAGAAAGATATAAATTAGAGTCTGGTCTTGACAGGTGGCAGAAGCCTTGGTGTGGCAAGGCGACAACAGTGATAGGTGCCTCTTATTCCAAAAAAGGGGCCAGGAATGCTAAGATATTGCTCAGAATTTGGCCCTGAAAGTAACAAGAGCATTGGTGTGGCAAGGTAACATTTGTAGATGACATACAGTATCTCACAAAAGTGATTACGCCCCTCACATTTTTGTAAACTTTTTACTATATATTTTCATGTGACAACACTGAAGAAAAGATACATTTTTTTATAGGAAAGGCGCTGTCTCAATAATCAATATATCAGTGTGTAGTTTATAAAGTGCAACAAAGTAATATTTTACGTGAAAAATAATAAATACCATACAAACTCTAATAAGGTTGAGTGAACTCGTTGTGAAAAAATGTGTCAAAAAAACTCTGTATATAAAACTATAAATATAAGAATTTATACTGTAAAATTGTAGTCCATAAAACAATCCGTGATTAGTCCGTGATCCGTAAAGGATTGTGATTTAATGGGTAAAAAATAATAAATAACTCCACGAGATCTGATGAGTTTGTAGAAGCTTCAAACCACTTTTTTACTCCAACTGTTGATATAACAACATTCCTGGAAAGGTGACTTTTTGTGCAAGATGCTGTATTCACTATAAAGAGGTGACTTGTGCTCCCCTCATGTGCCCGCACTTACCAGAGATTCCACACCCCTACAGGGGTAAAACGCCTGTGGTAAGATGGGGTCTTTCTCCTTGGGTCCAGTTCTCCTTCAGCTGGTCGCACTCTGTCTTTTTTCAGGATCCACTAAGGCACTAAGGCGCCATCCCGTATTCCACAGAACGCACTGTGTGAAATATCTTCTCCTGAAGAAAAGACACTTTGCTATAATGTAAAGTAGTGAGTGTACAACTTGTATAACAGTGTAAATTTGCTGTCCCCTCAAAATAATTCAACACAGCCATTAATGTCTAAACCGCTAGCAACAAAAGTGAGTACAGCTCTAAGTGGCCAAATTAGCCATTTTTCCCTCCCCTGAGTCACGTGAGTCACGTGACTCATTAGTGTTACGAGGTCTCAGGTGTGAATGGGGAGCAAGTGTGTTAAATTTGTTGTTATCACTCTCACTCTCTCATACTGGTCACTAGAAGTTCAACATGGTAAAGAACTCTGAGGATCTGAAAAAAAGATTTGATGCTCTACATAAAGATGGCCTAGGCTATAAGAAACAAAATAATGAAGAAAATCTGCGCTAGTGTGTTACAATTAAAATATAGCTGCTGAACACTACCCCAAACACAAAGGCAGAATAACTAACATAAAAAACAGTGCAGCACTCAAATAATACGTGGAAAAATAATCCCTATTTCAGGATAATAAACAAGTATAAAAATACAGTCAATATATCAAAAATTCCAGTGAAAAAAGTGCTCCTGTGCAGAAAAATAATTAATATAGAAATAGTTCATAAATAACAATAAAAAGTGCTGGTTACAGTGTGGTGGAAAATTTCATTTTGAGGCTTCTGTTGGTCAAGAGAGGAACGGTGGAGAAGACAGCCACCTAAATAATGCATTTCTCAATTTTTTTAGCATTCACCACCCTTGACTGTCAGCTTCCATATCCCACCGGCAGCATCTGCATCACATGGTGGACGATTATCTAGGGGCAAAAACAGAGATGAGAGCTTTCCAGTCAATGATACACTGGCTTACTGTGTCATGAGAACAGACCACTGGCCAGAACTTGCCCATTATGCAATTGAGCTGCTTTTATCAAAATGAATCAGTCCTGGATTACCAGCAGCTATGAAGCCCCTGATGCCAATGTCACAGATTAAGTGTTTTTGGGATGTGGAATCTCTGCAGGACTTCTAGGCTGCCTAGCGTTGTGGGTGTTGATTTCATCTGGAAGAATGTTTTTGGTTTAGGTTTCATGGGCACAATTAACACCCAAAGACCAATTTTTCCACACCGTTTTCACAGGTGCATATCATTGCAATTTTTGACAGCAAGGCCAATTCTTGCTTTCATCAAGAGTACCTCAATAGAGTTATGGTGTGAAGGCACCACCGACTCCCAAAGACCAGTTTTTTTCTGCACCTGCTTGACAGGTGCATATCATTGCAATTGTTGACAGCAAGACCAATTCTTGCTTTTATCAAGAGTACCTCTATAGGGTTATGGTGTGAAGGAGCCACCGACGCCCAAAAAACAGTTTTTCCGCCATGTTTGACAGGTTCATATCATTGGAATTTTTGACAGTAAGGCAAATTCTTGTTTTTATCAAGAGTACCTCTTATAGGGTTATGGTGGGTGTTACTGACACCCAAAGCCCAATTTTTCTGCACCCGTTACTTCTATACCAAGTGTGTGGAAGTGAATTTATCCCAAAAATCTCTAATCTTGTTCCCAGTGTACTACATTGTGGCTTCATTATACAGACTGGCTCATTGCTTACAAAATAAAGAAAGCTTGCAGAGAAAATGTCTTTTTTTGGCTTTAAAACTGCAATTATTGCTGCAACAGCTTCTATACACAGTACAGATGTGCCACTTTACAGGTAGACACCCCAGGCATTATTTTGAAAGGAATTTTTCTTTCATCTTAATCATCAATAAATCACTGCTCATTTATAAATTATGTTTTTTTACAAACTTATTTTTAATTGATACATGTCCCCCAGTGCAGTACCCGGACGCCCATAACCATTGTATGACCAATTACTTGCATATAAGCCTTCAAAATGGGCACATTTGATTTTTGCACGTTCGGGTCCCATAGACTTCTATGGGGTTCATTATTCGGCTCCAAACTTTATTGATGTTCGATGGTTCTGGTGCGAACTGAACAGGGGGTCGTTTGGTCGATCCTTTGTAATTGGCCATAAAGGGCATGGGTGTCCGGGTACTTCCCTGGGGCACATGTATCATTGTAAAATTTAAAAAAATATATGTTTTTACAGCAGCAGTGATTTTAATGATGCTTAAAGTGCAACAATTAAAATAAAAATTAAAAATTATTTTTAATATACAGGGTGGGCCATTTATATGGATACACCTTAATAAAATGGGAATGGTTGGTGATATTAACTTCCTGTTTGTGGCACATTAGTATATGTGAGGGGGGAAACTTTTCAAGATGGGTGGTGACCATGGCGGTCATTTTGAAGTCGGCCATTTTGAATCCAACTTTTGTTTTTTCAATAGGAAGAGGGTCATGTGACACATCAAACTTATTGGGAATTTCACAAGAAAAACAATGGTGTGCTTGGTTTTAACGTAACATTATTCTTTCATGAGTTATTTACAAGTTTCTCTTTGTTTACAGCCATTGACATGTCGCTGAGGTTAACACGTGCGGAGTGGATAGAAATTGTGTTGATATCTGGTGAATGCAGTAACCGGGTCATTGCAGCAGATTTCAATGCAAGACAGCCTACGAGACCACCCATCTCCCATGCTACAGTTAGCAAACTGCTTGCTAAGTTTCGTGAAACTGGTTCAGTGTTGGATTTGCCAAAATGTAGACGCATGAAATCTGTCACTAATGAAGAAACATCAGTGGCTGTCCTAGCTTCATTCAGCAAGAGCCCACAGCGTAGCACTCGCCGCATGTCACTGGAGAGTGACATTAGTCGAACATCCCTTCGGCGGATATTAGCTACTCACAAATGGCACCCTTACAAACTCCAGCTGCTGCAGCATCTCACCGAGGATGACCCAGATCGGCGCACTGAATTTGCAGAATGGGCAAAACAAAAATTGGAACAGGACCCTCAGTTTACGCAGAAGATTTTGTTCAGTGATGAGGCAAACTTTTATGTGAATGGTGAAGTTAACAAACAAAACCACCGCTATTGGTCTGACACTAACCAACATTGGATAGATCCCTCCAAGACTGTTGGAACCAAAAAATTGATGGTATGGTGTGGTATATAGGGTAAAAAGATAGTGGGGCCATTCTTCATCAATGGAAACCTCAAGGCCACTGGATATGCGAAATTGCTACATGATGATGTGTTTCCCTCTTTATGCACTGAAGCTGGCATGTTCCCTGAGTTTTTCCAGCAAGATGGTGCACCACCACATTATGGGTGTCAGGTCCGAGCATTCCTAGATGAACAGTTTCCTGGAAAGTGGATTGGTCATCATGGGCCAGTTGAATGGCCCCCAAGGTCTCCCGATCTGACCCCCCCTTTTATCTTTGGGGTCATCTGAAGGCAATTGTCTATGCTGTGAAGATACGAGATGTGCAGCACCTGAAACTATGGATACTGGAAGCCTGTGCTAGCATTTCTCTTGAGGTGTTGCTATCAGTGTGTGAAGAGTGGGAGAAGAGGGTTGCATTGACAATCCAACACAATGGGCAGCACATTGAACACATTTTATAAGTGGTCAAAAACTTGTAAATAACTCATGAAAGAATAAAGTTACGTTAAAACCAAGCACAACATTGTTTTTCTTGTGAAATTCCCAATAAGTTTGAAGTGTCACATGACCCTCTTCCTATTGAAAAAACAAAAGTTGGATTCAAAATGGCCGACTTCAAAATGGCCACCATGGTCCCCACCCATCTTGAAAAGTTTCCCTTCTCACATATACTAATGTGCCACAAACAGGAAGTTAATATCACCAACCATTCCCATTTTATTAAGGTGTATCCATATAAATGGCCCACCCTGTAGTGCATGGATAGTCCCTTTGGTCTGCCTGTAAAGTGGCGTATCTGCAGCATGTATAGAACATGTTGCTACATGCTGCATGAAATGACATTTAAATTGCTGGCAATACAATACCATTGCTGGTAATAGAAAAATGTTTGAAAAAAATGGTGTGAGTTCCCCCCCAGTTCATACCAGGCCTCAAAATGGGGGGTGGGTGCTTTGGGGCACCCCCTCAAAGCACCTTGTCCAAACATTGATGGTCGGGTTTATCCCGTTACACTTAATCTCATTTGCACAACAGAAACACAGACTCCTCACCAAAATAATGTCCCTGTACGCTGGACCTTCTGCTTCAGTGCTGGCCAATGGAATATAATCAGATAAGTTTGATATTAAAAACGGGACAAGGCAGGGGTGCCCCCTATCTCCCCTATTATTCGCTATAACTATGGAACATCTAGCACAGGCGATTCCATGACTCATTCGCATGGTTCCATCCATGGGATCCACACACCCTCAACCCACTCAAAATTATCACTATAGGCAGATGACCTCCTCCTATATCCACTTGCCGACAGTCAACCGCAGGTTGACAGCGACAAGATGGCTCGATATCGCAAAACGCCGTCATACGATGGCGGCTGCGATATCATACACTGTGAGCGCGCTCACTGTGTTCGGGGGGGCCAGGAAGCGGGTGCGGCGGACTCGATCTCCGCCGGCTACCCGCGATGCCCCCCCCCTGCAGTGAAAGAACGGAGGTCCGTGTAAGTAAACACGGATCTCCGTTCTGTGAGAGGGGGAAGGGCTGTGATCACAGCCTTCCTCTATATGGAAGCTGTGATCGCTCCCCTTCCCCTGCTAGGGTAGCCCACACACAGTTAGAACACGCCCAGGGAACACAGTTAACCCTTAGAGCGCCCCCTGCAGGTTAACCCATTCACTGCCTATGGCATTTACACAGTAATCAGTGCATTTTTATAGCACTGATCGCTGTATAAATGCCAATGGTCCCAAAAAAGTGTCAAAATGGTCCGATATGTCCGCTGCTATATCGCAGTACCGCTAAAAATCGCAGATCGCCGCCATTACTAGTAAAAAATAAAAAAAAAATAAAAACCCCAGAAATTAATTCTCATCGTCCGTAAACGCTGCCATTTTGCGCAAACCAATCAATAAACGCCGATTGCGATTTTTTTTTATCACAAATATGAGGAAGAATATAAATCGGCCAAAACCGATGAAAAAAAATGTTTTTTTATATTTTTTTTTTGGATTTGTATTTTAGCAAAAAGTAAGAAATTTGGGGTTTTTTTGCAAAATTGTCGCTCTTCTTTTGTTTATAGCGGCGATCAGAAATGACGCAGCGGTGATCAAATACCACCAAAAGAAAGCTCTATTTGTGGAAAAAAAAGGACTCAAATGTTTGGGTACAACATCGTACGACCACGCAATTGTCAGTTAAAGCGACGCAGTGCCGAATCGCAAAAAGGGCTCTGGTCCTAAAGTGTGAAATCCTTCTGGGGCTGAAGTGGATATATTACACAACCCCATATAAGTATCCCATTGTTTCTCAAAGAAATCAATCGATTCAGATTAAATAGCAACTTCAAACTAAATATCAACAAAACTGAAGCACTAAATATTTCCCTGCCCACACAGGTCCAAAACACATTACAGACTAATTTCCCATTCCTCTGGCAGCCCTGGTCCATCAAATATATTGGAAAAGAAATACCTCGCCACTTTAATGAGATTTACTCCCTCAATTTTAGTCCACTTCTGACAAAAATCAGACGTTCCCCAGAATCCAAGAATCCTGGCATCAGTTCAAAATTCCCTGATTTGGTAGGATGAATGTCCTCAAAATGGATATATTACCTAAACTTCTTTATCTCTTCCAAACCCTTCCCATCACTTTACCAGCAGCCTTTTTCTGTACCATTACAACTTTGGCGGTTAGATTTTTATGGCAACACCACCCCTCCAGACTCAAACATAAAATGATTTTATTCCTCCAAAATGAATGTGGGAGTGGGCCTCCCAGACTTTGAGATTTATTACACCTCAGCAGTCCTTTCTAGAACACTAGAATGGCTACCAAGACCTTTGAACAAACTCTCTATGAAAATCAAACAAGATATGTCTCCATTTGATCTAGGATTCTTATTATGGGGTTATAACACCAAATTTCGTTCCATAGCCACAATGTCCCCCTTGACCCTGGCAATGATATCCCTATGGTACTGACGAAAGACCACATACCTCCTATCCACAGAGCCCAGCCCATTCACACCATTGTTTGACAATCCTGCACTAACAGATATCACTCGTACGAGAGATCCGCTTGGCCCACTGTACGCTCATTCATACATTCAGGATCGGGGGGGACTTCCTGCTCCCAGAAGGCCACCAAGACCTCCCACCTGACTGGCTAACCAAACTGTCACTAACGAAATACTGTAACCCCCCGAACCAATCAGGACAAATCCACAGGCCCCTTACAACCTTTGAGGAATTGTGTGGTCTCTCTCAGTTGCCAAGACACAAGCTGTCTCTAATTTACAAGACAATCCTAGCTCATACAAACAACACTCTACCCACTTTTACTTTTATCTGGGCCAGGGATATGGTGGCGGAGATTGCTCGGGCATATTGGTAAGCATCATTCCTTTTCACCCATAAATTATCTATCTCGGCCTTCACTCAGGAAAAAATTACAAGCTGCTATCATGATGGTACAGAGATCCAGTCACCATCAGCAAAATTTTCCCGGGAACCACTGACTCCTACTGGCGTTGTCACGGAGAAAGAGGAACGTATTTGCACATATGATGGTAATATCCCCAAATCCATTATTTTTGGAAATTGACTTTTATAATATATAATGAGATGTATGATGACTCCCTAACCCTGACTCATCACATTGCTCTGCTTTCCATACTTACAGGATCCGTTAAGCATCATAATCAAACCTCTTTAGATTTTTCCTATCAGCTGCTCACCACCTCATCACAAAATTCTGGAAGTCCTTTCTAGCCCCTCCTCTACAACAATGGATTGACTTAATTAATGATGCTATGCTCATGGAGGAACTACAGGCTAGGGAAATAGACAAGTGGGACAAACACATCCAAACTTGGTTCATTTGGCTGCAATACTCTGCCTCAGATAAACTTTTAAACAAATTGCCCTTCCCGATGAACGCACATACCAGACCTGGAATACTGAATCTTCCTTAATTTATGCCATCATTTCAATGTGAGGCCTGTAATCCTCTAAGCAAAGATATCTAGTTTTGACAAGTGTCTCCATTTCCTAAAATTCCACTTTTCTCCCCGATCCCTTCCTAATCTTTTCCTACTTTCCTATTTGCTCTCCTCCCTCCTTTTTACCTTCTACAGTTAAGGTTTGATACGTTGAATACACACTCCGAACACTATCTCATGTGAGACAATGATCACCTTATTGCAATACTGTCTAAATGCCTTCTCATGAGATGAATGTTTCCATGCCTTTATCATTGTGCTGAAATGTATTCCTCATCACGGGGGACACTTATGTTCATGTTTCCCCCCCTTTACGTACTTGCTTTTGTGTAAACTCTACCTGTTCTCACTAGTGTTGAGCGAACACCTGGACGTTCGGGTTCGGCGGAACTTTCCAGAAAAGTTCGGGTTCGGTACCGAATGTTATCCGAACTGTACCCCGGACCCCGAACCCCATTGAAATCAATTGGGACCCGAACTTTTCGGCACAAAAATGACTGTAAAAAAGTCCTGGAAAGTGCTAGAGGGCTGCAAAAGGAAGACAAATGGGAGATGTTATTAGATCTGCAATCTGTCCCTCAAAGCAGTAGTAATCTCTACCTAGTCCAGTATCAGATCGTTCTGTAATCAGATTATTCTGTAATGCAGGATGAGAGATCGTTCTGTAATCAGATCGTTCTGTAATGCAGGATGAGAGATTGTTCTGTAGTCAGATCTTTCTGTAATGTAGGATGAGAGATCGTTCTGTAATCAGATCTTTCTGTAATGCAGGATGAGATGTTATAGATCTACAATCTGTCCCTCAAAGCAGTAGTAGTAATCTCTACCTAGTTATTATCACTGTAATCTGTCCCTCACAATCTGTCCCTCACAGCGCCGGCAGCATCCTCTCCCTACACTAACCTGAGAGCATGTGACATGCAGCACTGTGACTCCAGCCTCATATAGAGGCTGGGTCACATGATGCACTGGCCAATCACAGCCATGCCATTAGTAGGCATGGCTGTGATGGCTTCTAGGGAAAACCAGTGAAACGCTTGTTGATTGGCTGCCCTGCAGCTATTCAACATGCGTGATAAAATACCAGAACCCAGAACCTGAACCCGAACGTTTTTCTCAAACGTTCGGGTTCGGATTCGGGACACGAACACCCAAAAGTTCGGTACGAACCCGAACGTTACAGTTCGGGTTCGCTCAACTCTAGTTCTCATAAATGTAAAATCTTAATAAAATACATATTCAACCTAAAAAAAAATCACATAGCAATTTGTCCATTGAAAGTGCATGATGCTTAGCGCCATCTACTGTCCAAATGATGTTTTTTCCCTTTTAAGTCAAAGAAAAAAAACAGCAAAAAAGCTTTTATTTTAAATACACCCATAAGTATTATAGTGGTATGTCAATGATGAAAAGCTTTTAATGTATTATTTGATGCTAACGGAAAAAAAACTGAAAATTTATTGTCAAATACTTACTTAAGCCCCGCCTCTACTACCCTATAGGACTCCTCTCCCATAAATCTTTACTCCGAGCAGCATGCCGTGTTCCGTAACTAGCTTACTCGTAGACCACTGGGAGGGACTCCTGCTGCCATGGAGTCCATCAGGAAAGGAAAATTACGGTAAGTATTTGACAATACATTTTCCATTTTCCTGACAGACTCCATGGCAGCATACGTGTGGGAAATAACTCCCCAGACACACCCGGGTGGGCAAAAATGCTGAACAAAGATTTAATTAACACCGTCCATTCGACAGTACATTCAAACCAAAATTAACAGAAGACAAAGCCGCAGGCTCTACGCAATAATGCGACATAAACGTGTGAATAGACGACCAGGACGCTGCCCTGCAGATCACATCGGGTGCAACATGGCGCGCGGCTGCCCATGAGGTCGATACACTCCTTGTTGAATGCGCCGTCACCGCCTGCGGAGGTACCAATCCTCTCGCTCTATAGGCCCACTGAATTGCTTGAACGATCCAAGTGGAAATGGATCTGACGGTAGCCCGAAGCCCCTTCTTCTTCCCATTACACAGCACAAAGAGATAGTCAGACTGGCGAAAGGAAGCAGTGGCTTCTTAAATACAGCTTTAGGGTAGCTCCTACATCCAGGGGATGTAAGTCTTGACCTTCCAAAGTTTTGAAGGAGGGTAGGACGATTTCTTGGTTCTGGTGAAAGACTGAGGATACCTTGGGATTGGCTCCCAGCATCGGAATCAAGACCACCCTATCCGGGCAGAAGGTCAAAAAGGGTTCTCTAGCTCCCAGGACTTGGATTTCTGAAACCCTCTTTGCCGATGTGATAGCTACCAGGAAGGCTGTTTTCATCACCAATTCTTTCACTGAGAGCAGGCTCCCTGCCTGCGAGAGAAAGTCCAGAACCAGAGGTAGATCCCATTTAGGAAACCGTGGCCTTCTCTGAGGTCTGAGCCTGATTGCCCCCTTAAAGAACTGCTAGACTAGGGCGTGTTTGGCCCAGGACACCCCTGTAAACGCTGAGATGGCTGACACCTGAATCCGGAGGGAGCTCACGGAGAGGGACAAGTCCAACCCCGACTGCAGAAAGCTCAGCACATCGTGGACTGTTGGAGACTCGCGCTGCGTATACTTGGATGCCATGTGACCCCCAAATCTGGACCATATCCTATCGTAGACTCTGTTAGTACTCCTTCTCCTTGCATTCAGAAGCGTGGGAATCGCTTCCACCGGACATCCTAGAGCCTCCAACCTCCCCCTCTCAAGAACCAGGCCCTCAGTTGTAAACGGATCGGGCATGGGTGCAGGATTGCCCCTTGGAACAACAGATCTGGCCTGAGAGGGAGGGGAACTGGATCTCGGAAACTGTGAAGAAGCAAGAGGGGAAACCAGGGCCTGTTGGGCCAATACGGAATAACTGCCACTATTTCCACTGCCTCCTGTCTGAGCCTCTTCAGAAACTGGAGCACAACTGGCACTGGAGGGAAGGTATAAGCCCTGCGGAAATTCCACTGATCCGTAAGCGCGTCTATCCCGAAGGCCTGGGGATCCCGAAATCTCACGTAATACTTCACCAGATCTTGTCTCCTGCAGGAGAGACGGACTCCATGTGCCCCCTTGTTTGCTTATGTAGGCCACCGCCGTCGTGTTGTCCAAACGGAGAAGGACCGACGCTCCCAATGTCAGGTGGTGGAAGGCCAGGAGTGCCTGGAATGCTGCCCTCAACTCCAGAATATTCTAGACCATCCCCCGAGAGGGAAAGTCCCATACCCCCTGTGCTACTTCTGACAGGCAGTGTGTACCCCAGCCCCTGCTGCTGGCGTCTGAAGTTATCGTGATCCACTCCACAGGGCGGATGGAATGACAGTTGGTCAGGTTCTTCCTCTGGAGCCACCACGGAAGAGAGCACCTCATGGCCGAAGTGATGCGAATGCGCTGACTTTTGTCGCCCGAGAGCCACTGCTGCAGGAAACCGTTCTGAAAGGCTCGCATCCTCCATTGGGCCCACCTTACCATGGGAATTGTGGCGACCATGGTCCCTATGATCTTTAGGCATTGGAAGGCACTGAGGTGGGAGGAGGAGAGGGCTGGGCGGATCCGATCGCGGACTGACACAATCTTTTCTTCCGGCAGGGAAATGGTGCCCATCACTGTGTCGAAAAGGGCCCCGAGGAAAACCAGGGACTGAGATGGTTCCAGTTGACTTTTCTCTCTGTTCAACACCCAGCCATAGGTCTGAAAAGTGGTTATGACTAACCCTCTGTGCTCCAATAACTGAGACCTGTCCTGTGCCAGTACAATGAGGTCGTCCAGATAATGATGCAGACGAACCCCCTTGACCCTCAGTAGGGCCAACACAGCTAGTAGCACCTTCGAGAATACTCTCGGTGAGGTCGTCAATCCGAAGGGGAGGCAAGTGAATTGTAAATGACACCGCCCTATGGAACATGGAAATATGCATCTTTTAGATCTATGGAGATCAGCCAATCCCCAGGCTGGACCGTTTGCTGTATTGTGGCAAGTGACTCCATCTTGAACTTTCCTTCACAATGAAGAGGTTTAGGAAGGTCAAGTCTATTACCGGCCTCCAGGTGCCATCTTTCTTCTTCACCAAAAAGAGAGGAGAATAAATTCCTCGGCATCGCTCTGCTTCGGGGACGGGAATGACAGCGCCCTTTTCCAATAAAGAGCCTACATAATCCCGTAGGATCTGCCTTTTCCCTTCGTTTGCAGGGAGGGCGGTAGGAACAAATCTGTTTCTGGGCAGTCTGCTGAAGGCCCAAGCATGGCCCACCGAAACCGTCCTGACGACCCAGACATCTTGTATTGAGGCCGCCCAGACCTGCCGAAAGTGGAGAAGACGAGCCCCCATCTGACCTGCCTGGCCGGCCCAATTTCAAAAGGATTTCCCCGCTTCTCTGTCTCCCGATGCTGTGCCTTTCGCCGCCTTCTTACCGGCAGTCTGCCTTGACCTCCATGATCTAGAGAATTCTCGGCCTGGCTTGTAGGCACGTGCTTGGCTGGCCCGTTCTTGATATTGCCTCTTCGCAAAGCCTTTTCTCTGCCCATGCCCTCGCCGATCCTGGGGAAGGAATCCCGATTTACCCCCAGTGGCCCGGGTTATGGCAGAATCCAACTTGTTGCCAAAGAGTGACGACCCGTCAAACGGAATACGACACCAATTCTGTTTAGACGAAGGGTCCGCCAACCATGGGTGAAGCCACAGAGCACGCCTAGCGGTCACCGCGAGTAGCATAACCCGAGCCACCAGGCAAATAATATCAATCGATGCCTCACCCAGGAAGGCGGACGCCAATCTCAACTCTTGGAGGGGCGAGCCATTAGCCAATTCTTCAGAGACATTCCTGAGTGACTCATCCATCCTGTCAGTCCACAGCTCCATGGCCTTGGAAATTGTCGCCAAGGCCAGCGCGGGCCTACAAGCCATGCCCGCCGACAGATATGCCCGCTTCAAATCAGCCTCGATTCTTCTATCCAAGGTGTCTCTGAAGGAGACTGAGTCCTCCAAAGGAAGGGTGACGTGCCTAGCCAATCTTAATATGGCTGCATCAATCAGAGGGGCCGACTCCAAATTCCTCACCTCTTCCTCCCTAAAGGGATACATTTTTTGCACTTTACGCAACATGGGGTTCTTCCTCTCTACTTTACCCCACTCCTCGGAGATTACCTCCCCCAGTTCTGCCAAGAAGGGAAAGCTGACATGCTACTTCTTCAGCTGTCTGAAGTACCTCCTTTGTTTAGAGGGGGCCGCCACTGGCTCTTCCCATTTCAGGGCGTCTTTCACTGCTGCGACTAAAGGAGCCACCAGGGCGAAATCAAACCTACTATAGGGTTCTTCCGACTCCGGGTCGGAGTCCGATGGTACGGTAAAATGGCTCGGCTGTGAAGAACCCCAGGATTCCAGAGTCAGGGGACCGCCACTGGCTGTTTGCTTTGCTGGAGAGCAAGAAGGTCCCGCAGGTGACTCGTGGGATTGGCTGGTTTCCAACTCCTTTAGAGATTCTCTAACGGCCTTTTTAACCAGGGTCTTCAACTGGTCTGACCCTCTTTCACCTACTGCTTTGGTGTAGCAGGGATCACACAGGGACTTGCCCGATGGCACCTGGCATTTGCACCCCCAACACGCATACTCTGAGGAATGGTCCGGGCGTCTTTTAGAGGGGTGTGCTGAGTCTCTCCCATGGCGCTTTGCGCTGGAGGACGAGCCATGGCGCCTGGCGCCAGATGATGAGTGCCGGTCATGGGATTTAGAGGATGAACTTTTTCTATGTGAGTCGTTATGTCGATCGGACCTGGAAGAGCTGAAAGAAAAATAAAGGGAAAAACAACAGACATCAGTGCGGAGACTCCCAGAGACTCCTGCCCCCCCCCCCCCTCAGCAGGACCCCCATAGTACCTGCCGCGAGAGGGCTGGCCACAGGCAGGCGGAGACGCATCTTCGGAACCACGTACCTCCATGGTGCTGTACCTTTAAGATGACAAGGGGGGCATCAGTATTGCTCACCTATGCAAAACCACCCCCCCCCAACCCCACTCTACCTTCTATCCGAAGGCTAGGGCGTGGGGAAGCTGTCGCTAATGCCCACAAGACGTTCCCAACGTCTTTAGGCACTTAGCATTTTTAAACCCGAGCACCAAAACGCCATTGCCAGTGCGCACGCGCGGCCCACTGGACTGCGCATGCGCGACCAAACCTCGCTCCCGGGTAGCCGCGCGCCTGCGCAGAACGATCGGATCATACCCGGAAGCAGGCAGCGGCTGGAACGCAGGGAAAACCCAGCCGCTGCGCCTGTGGAATAATGGGGCTGCACTGAACACTCGGCTGACAGGAAAAAAACAGGTACAATCACATAAATGCTGCCATGTTTAAAGAGGCCACATAGAGGAATCAAAAACACAAAAAAGAACGATCTCACCGCTCCAATGCCCGAACATCCAGGCAGGCTAAGGGAACACACACACCCATGCCGGTCTTTTCCTCTTCTTGGGGTAAAGGGCCACCTGCTAATAGCAAGGCTTTTCGGCCATAACTGCAGACTGTCATCACTGCATGTGCCACCGTACCACCCCCTCCATCCCCTGCTAATAGCTAGGGTTTATTGGAGAATAGCAACCCACTACATGGTCGCCTCTTGGCTGCTTGTTCAAGGCAGGGGCTTCATTCAGGTAGCAGGACCTCCGTGGTCCCGAGAGGAGGACAAAAAAGGAAGACGGCATGCTGCTCGGAGCAAAGATTTATGGGAGAGGAGTCCTATAGGGTAGTAGAGGCGGGGCTTAACCCACACGTATGCTGCCATGGAGTCTGTCAGGAAAAGAAAAATTCTGAAACAGTGGGCATAGAATATCTGCTGATATGGCCAGTCTCCAGTGATCATCATGCAAAATTTTGGGTGTACTTTTCAAAGTTTGACTATGTAATCAGGATAAATTCTCTGGTAACTGAAAACAGACCTTTCTTTCTTGCCAATGGCAAAATTTGGTGTGTACTGTTCAAAGTTTGACTGCACAATCAGGACCCATTTTCTAGTAACTGATAGTGAACATTTCTTTTATGCCAATATAGTAGCAAATAAATTGAGGAAAAACTCCAAGTTTGCCCAATTTCTCAATAAAGGTACGGTATATAAAGCCTGTATCTCTTGAGTGAGTGCAGGCAAAATTTGTGACATGTCACTTGCACGCACTTTATTTTAAAGAGGAATGTATTTTAACCACTATTGGAGCAAAAACATCCACTCCACACCTAACTTGAGCTGGCACGCTAGTACTTCCGGCCTAATATATCCCCTTTCTTGCTACCTACGATTGTCACCCCCATCCCCATCAATCCATTTCACTGCCCAGCACACTGACCTACTCCGTACACACCCACCCTGAAGGTTATCTCTTGGAATATTAAAGGATTGCGGTCCCCCAACAAGCGAATGGCGGTCCTACATCCGACATAGCCTTCCTCCAAGAGACACACCTTGCGTCAGCAGACTTCTCTCGGCTGAACAAACTGTGGGTAGGCCAAGTTATCGGCTCATCCCCATCCAAAAACAAGGCGGAAGTGATCCTGCTCCTTCACAAAAAGGTCCAATGTGAGATATTATCTGAGGACAGGGACGAGGAGGGCAGAAACCTTATCCTTAGACTCAAAGTCAAAACCAAAGAAATCATTTTTGCAAATGCGTATGCTCCCAACTCCCCCACTAACAACTTTTTCCAGAAACTCGCAGAATGCCTAGCCCCCTTTCTACATCTTCCAGTTAGCTTAGAAGGAGACTTTAATGTAGTAATGAACCCCCAAGAGGACAGGGTGTCAGGATTTCAGAAGCCTCGTGCCTCCCCCCGCGACCCCCCAGCCACCCCTCTACAACAATTTGCAGAAGCCCTACAGCTCGTTGATATATGGAGACAAGACAACCCAATCGAAAAGCAATATACCTTCTACTCACCCTGTCCCAAATCGGCTATTTCTTTTGCTCACATTCCATTCTTCAGAATGTGTCTGATCCTCATATTCTGGACATAGCAATCTCCGACCACTCCCCAATTTCCCTTACCCTAATGGGTCTAGATGCCCCCAACTCGTTTAATACTTGGCGATTTCCTGCCAATCTGGC
Organism: Glandirana rugosa; assembly: GCA_018402905.1. Classification (NCBI taxonomy): domain Eukaryota; kingdom Metazoa; phylum Chordata; class Amphibia; order Anura; family Ranidae; genus Glandirana; species Glandirana rugosa. The sequence goes on along the minus strand of BLSH010298521.1, from coordinate 13,534 downwards.
CAATAACCAAGAACTAATTGCCCTGATCAAAAAGACTTGGACTGATTACTCCGCCGCAAATGCAAAACATGCCGACGATCCTAATCTCTTCTGGGAGGTGGGCAAGGCTGTTCTGCGTGGGCAAATTATTGCTTTCAATGTCACCTTCAAGAGGTAAATAGCCAAACACTACAAAATGGCTAGCAAGACCCTACGTGAAGCCCAAATCCTTCTAAACTCCCAAAACACCCCTGAGAATAGACGGAAAATTGACAAAAATCACTTTGACCACTGGGCCCTTGCCCATGAACGGTATCAACAGGCACAACTGGACCTGCAATACCACAAATATGGCAACAAAGCCGGGAAACTGTTGTCCCACCTGTGCAAAGGCAAGTTTACCCCTACCCACATCAACGCACTCAAACACCCCAATGGAACCCTATCCACCTCCCCCAAAGACATAAATAGCATCTTAGAAGCATTCTACACTAAACTCTATGGAGAGGACCCAATCGATGAACCCGCGGCTCAAGCTTTCCTAGATAAACTTCACCTTCCTCAAATTACTCCCGCCCAACTAAACTCTCTAAACACCCCGATTTCAGCAGCTGAAGTCAAGCACGTTATTAACTCATTATCATCCAACAAGTCCCCGGGTCCAGATGGCTACACAGCAGAATTCTACAAAAATAACTTAGATACTCTCACTCCGTCCTTGATATCTCTTTATCAACGAATACTCGAGGGAGGTGCTTACCCCCCTCGGGTTTTCAAGCTCACATTAAAATAATCCCCAAACAAGGTAAAGACCCGACCAACCCAGGGTCTTACCGGCCCGTATCGCTACTAAACCTTGATACCAAAATCCTGTCCAAGATCATGGCCAGAAGACTTGCAACAATCCTGCCCTCATTGATACATCCCGCACAAGCGGGTTTCACATTGGGCCGATCCACCACCTCCAATATCCGCAAAGTTCTTGCGGTGTTGGAAATCGCAAGGACCAACTAATCCAGCGATAACGCCATAATATCATTAGATGCCGAAAAGGCGTTTGATAATGTCAGTTTTCGCTGGTTGAGTCTGGTCCTACATAAATTTGGCTTCACAGGACCCTTCGGCCACCTCATTGACGCAATGTATGCAGCCCCCTACGCAAATGTCATTGCAGTAGAAATTAGCTCCAACAAGATCCCCTTACACAAAGGTACATGCCAGGGCTGCCCTCTGTCCCCTCTCTTATTTAATCTGGCCATCGAACCCCTCCCTAGACATCTACTCACCCACCCCAAACTGCACGGCATCAAAATTGGCAATCAGGAAATTCGCTCTGCCTTATTCGCGGATGATATACTAATCTTCTCTGCTAACCCCCAACTAGATATCCCACAAATACAGGAGATCTTCACCAAATTTCGGTCCTATGCGGGTCTCAAAATAAACTTCAACAAAAGCGAAGTTCTGCCCCTCTTCCACGCCAGATCACCCCAATGGGCAACCGATTCGGCATTCCATGTCACCAACTCACACATAACGTACCTTGGTATAAAAATTTGTAAGTCCCCCTTTTCAATTTACAACCTAAATATCCCTCCCATTGTCACACGAATTGTGGGGGAACTGCATAACTGGCCCAACCTTCCACTCTCACTGTTGGGAAGAAGCCATCTATATAAGATGGTTAGCTTCCCTAAACTACTCTATCCCCTTCAAACCATCCCCCTGCTGATGCGCCATAAAGATATCCAGACAATTAACAAGGCCCTCTCCTCCTTTCTATGGCGGAAAAAACGCCCAAGGGTTGCCTTAGCAAAACTTTCATCTAGGAGGGTCCAATCTCCCCAACATACATAACTACAACCTTGCGTGCCTCCTCAGAGTGGGTTTGGACTGGCTGTCGGGGTCCTCTAGATACTCGAACCATGACCTAGAATCCCAGATGGCCGCTCCGCATAGCCTGGCCGCTATCCTCCACTGTAAGCTGTGAGATCTGCCTTCTGCCTTAAAGCAAAACTTGCTAATCAGGAACACTAACCCGGCATGGAGGGAAATTAGAACCAAGCAGGGCCTCCCCTCAACCATCTCCTGCTTTCTCCTCCTCAGGGGCCATCCCAAGCGCCCCTTGGCTGATCAACACAGCACATTAACCTCATGGTCTCTCCAAGGTCTATGAACTTATGCTCAACTTTTTGACTCCACTACGGGGAAAGTACTTCCCTTCTCCCAAATTCAAGAAACATTCAATCTCCCCAAAAGTCATTTCTTCCCCATCCAACAAGCGGTGAGTTTTGCCACTAGCCTCTGCTCTGACAGAATGAAGCGATTTCAGTCCTCCTTCATTGACAACCTGCTAATGAATAACACACTAAAAATCGAAGACATTTACAAACCACTCTCCCTAAGCTTCCAGAAAGCACGACCCCAAGACCCACCTTCACCTTTCCTGGACAGGCAGACACAGACTTTGCACTAAAAGGTTATACGCGGGCCTTCATAAAAATGAATTCTGGAGAGATCCTACATCGGGCTTACATGCCCTATTCAATGATTATGACAACCACATCACCTCTTCAATGCACCTGGTGCTCTGCCTATAAACCATCTCTAATACACAGATTCTGGGACTGTCCCACTATCTCTACCTTCTGGTCACAAGTGGAAAAATCTTGCTAACCTTGTCTCCGGCTATGCCCCTTGTAAAAACCCACTACCGCTGCTCTTCGGTTTCATGGATAACTCTACTCCGGCACTGAACAATTGGAACAAACTCATCCTCAGCAAGCATAGGCACTTGCTTACTTATTGCTTCATGGAGGGAAGAAGAGCCATTCTCCAACAATGGACCTCCAACTCCCCCCCAACATATCCATGGTAAAGAACCAGCTGATGGGTCTCTACCACAAAGAGCTTCTGGACCTTTCATTGAATGGTAGCAACCCCCTGTCACGTACCTGGTGGTAGAGTCGGGCTTATGCAGGGGCAACCTCTCTTGCGGTCCTGGTTCCGGAACCCCTGGTAGTGCAGACAGGGAGCTCCGGAGCACAGGGGGGCACGAGGGCTGGACAGGTCCCTGGTGACTGGTACAGGTCCACAGATGCTCGAGCAGGCTGAAGAGTAGTGGTGCGGTCTGGGTCGGCAACTGGCTGGCAGCGAGGTACAGAGGGATCAGGCAGATTGGTAGTCGGGTGCAGGCTGGGTCGGCAAAGTGGCTGAAGTACAAAAGGAGCAGGCAGAAGAGTGGTTGTAAACAATCCGAGGTCGGGGCAGGCAGATAGCAGCAAAGTCCAAAGGGGTAGCCGGGGTCACAGGAACAGGAAGTCACTCTGAACAGATACCGGGGGGGGTCACAGGTGCAGGAACACTGTAGAACGAACAGCACTGGCTACAGGAAGCAGGAAGTTCAAATAGAGCTGCTCCTTTCAGGAGCTAGATGAATCAACTGTCATTAACCTTTAGCACAGTCTTCTAACACCCCCGCAACTTCAACAAAATATGGACAGCCTTCACCGCCAAAGTCTGTAGCCCACAGGATCCCTATGTCCGAATCCCAGGACCTACGGACAATGGGTGACCACGATCCACTACCCTTCTTACATCCACCTATCCCCAAGTTCTACTACCAACACTCTCTCTTCATCGGTTCACCTTCCTTGACCACAATGGGGGCGACGTTGAGTCTCGGTAGCCAGCTCTCCCCCCTATAGCTGCATTAAAGTGTCGGCATTCAGGACATCCGCCCACCCGCAGGGGTACATTTTCCAATCTCCACATAATGGATCATTTAACTATCTTCATCCTCACCTCAACCAGGATGTGATCACAACCTATCCCCTTTGAGGACAGACTCCTTAGAAACTATTGGCCATAGGGGTTTAAACCCCCTTTGTTACACCCTACTGGTTTCTGCTCTAACTCTCGGTGGATCTTCCCTGACGATCAGCTCTGACCAAGTTGCTGACTAGCATACTTATTTCTCAACATATAGATGTTATGTTTGCTGACCTTTGCTCTTTACTATACCCTTTGCACTATCCATAGTGCCCCCCCCCCTTTCCCTCTTCTCCCCTCACCCCCCCCTCTTCTCTTTCCATATTGTTAAAACCCATTAAACGTTTTCAAATATCAATTCTATATTTGTGTATTTGATATATCCAAATTAACTTTGCTGTACTGAACCAAATACATAATAAAACATGTTTAAAAAAAAAGAGGGATGTAGTCGTTTTTGCAGAAGTTACTGCTTGGGATAGTGACTCAGTAGGCTGCACTGATGAGCACTGATGAGGTGGTACATATGGGCACTGATAAGGCGACATTTATGGCCACTGATTAGGGGACACTGATGAGGAGACACTAATATGCCACACTGATGGGCACTAATAAGTGGCACTGGTGGGCGCTAATAGGTGGCACTGGTGGGCACTGATACGTGGCGCTGGTGGGCACTGATAGGCTGTGCGGATAGGCAGCACTGATGGGCACTGAGGGGTGATGCTGGTGGGCACTGATGGGCAGCACTGATAGGCATTTATGGGCAGCACTGATGAGCAGGTACTGATGGGAGGCATTGACTGGCATCACTTATGATTGGTGGCACTTATGGGCACTGATAGGTGGCACTGATATGAACTGATTGATGGCATTGTTATTCACTGGTTGATGGCACTGCTAGGGCTTTGCTGTAATCAGGGCACTGATGATAAGTGCCCTGATTACATGCCTAGGTCTTCTGTGAGGGGAGGAGAGCCAATTACCAACACTTCCTTGTTTACATGTGACAGGCTGTGATTGGACACAGCCAATCACATGGTTAAATAGCCGCAGCTCTTTACACAGATCGGGGTCACAATCGCCACGCTGCATGCTCCCATGTTCTGGGCGATGTCATATGATGTCTTCCCAGAACAAGAGCCACACCATCCCTCCGTCATTTGACGGTGGGCGGGCAGCAAGTGGTAAAATAAATTAAGTCACTGAACAGACTAACAGGCTTGGTTCTTTTGGGAGAGGATAGGTGGTCTTTAATGAGTTTTCTAAATGTTTTGAATGAAAACACAAGAAATTCTGCTAAGTTTGAGCTGCAAGTTTACTCAAAAGCAGAGAGAACATAAACAGATAATAAGTATTCTTCAGACTTAAGCCACCTTTTAATTCAAAAGCATTTCAAGAAAGATTTATTAGGGTGCATATGTGTTTGTGTTGGGCTGTTGGTAAAAAAATGATTTTTGAATGAATTTTCTGTAAGCTATAGGTCCACAAAGGTCTAAAACGAAATGTATAATAGTCATTTGGGTTGATTTGCTAAAACTGGAGAGTGCAAAATCTGGTGCAGCTGTGGATGGTAGCCAATTAGCATCTAACTTTAGCTTGTTCAATTAAGCTTTGAAAATATGGCTGGGTTCACACTGGTAGGACACGACAGTCATACGAATGTGGATCCAACTTTGCCCTGCGTCTTGAAGCCCAACTTCCATCTGACTTCAGTGAATGGGATCTGACTTTGATCCCTACAATGGCAGGCACTTTGTATCTGGTATGATTCTTTAGGGGGAACTCCACGCCAAATATATAAAAGGCATAGGGTTCCTCTTCCAAGACCATAACAGACCCTTTGGTCCGGTGTGGCTTTTAAGGGGAACCCCTGCACCAAAAAAACAGTGTGGGTTCCTTTCAAAATTCATACCAGAAATGTGGTGGGGACAAGTGAGCACCCCCCTGAACCGTACCAGGCCACATGCCCTCAAAATAGGGGTGTGGGTGCTTTTGGGCAGCTGGGCCCTGTGTCCCCCACACCAAAGCACCTTGTCCCCATGTTGATGAGGACAAGGGCCTCTTCCAGGCAACCCTGGTCAGTGGTTGTTGGAGTCTGTGGGTGGGGGCTTATCAGAATCCGGAAGCCCCCTTTAACAACGGGGCCCCCAGATCCTGGCCCCCACCCTATGTAAATGAGAATGGGGTACATTGTACCCCTAACCATTCACCTAATAACATGTGACAAAAATAAAAACAGTACTCCACTGATGTCTTCTTCCACTGCCTGTTCTCTTCTCTCCACTTTCTTCTCCCTCTGCAAGTTCTCCTCCTCTCTCCACTGATGTCTTCTCCCCTCTCCAGTTCTTCTCCTCTCTCCGCTTTTCCCCATCAACATGCACCCAGCCCCCCATGTTGAGGGCATGTGGCCTGGTATGGTGCAGGAGGGGGATTGCTCGCTCATCCCCACCCCCTTTCCTGACATACTCGGATAAGGGTTTGGTATGGATTTTGGGGAGGACCCCATGCTGTTTTTATTTTTTGTTTTGGCATTGGGGTTCCCCTTAAATTTCATACCAAACCAAAGGGTCTGGTATAGTCTTGGAGGGCGACCTCTATGTCCTTTTTTTTAATTTGGCATAGGGTTCCTCTTCAAGATTCACACCAGGCTCAAGGGCCCTAGTATTTTCCGAATCAAAGTCGGACCCTGTTCATTGAAGTCGGATGGAAGTCAGACTTCAAGTCGGATCCACAGTGGTATGATTGGTATGTCATACAAGTGCGAACCTGGCCTAAAACCTGGAAGCTGATTGGCTTCTAATCACAGCTGCACCAGATTTTGCACTCTCCAATTTTAATAAATCAACCCCATTTATGAAACTATGAAGAAAAAAGTTCCACCATCAAACAAAACCTGGTATCCTGTCACCACCATCCCAGTGTACTGAAAACATGGAAGTAATCCCCTAGGAAGTGGGACTTTCAAGGCGACATGGGCATCACTCTTAAAAAATATAAATGTTTTTACAAAGAAAACATAAAATATGACATTAAAATTGTGTCTATACAAAGACAACTGTATTGCTTAATGCAAGTATGATACGTGTGCATATACAAATACTTGAATCTCTCCAATGAACCCTTCATTGGAGAGATTCAAATATTTGTATATGCACATGTATTGTACATTTTGTATTAAGCAATACAGTTGTCTTTGTATAGACATGATTATAATGTCAGAGTTTATGTTTTCTTTGTAATAAAATTTATATTTTTGAAGAATGATGTCCATGTCGCCCTGAAAGTCTCACTCCCTAGGGGGTTACTTCCATGTTTTCATTAAACTCAGCAGTTGGTTTTACAGGTATTCTGTATTTCTATTCTGTATGCATTGGTATTTTATTATGCTCACAAATGCAATGTTTATCGTGATAAAGCATTTTTTTTAATTATCTGAAATATAGAAAGAACATGCATATGCACATTTATTCAATGTATCAAAATGTTCCTTGGAAATATAAAGCATAATTTAAGAGGAAACATAAATGTTTATTAAACATTTTATGATTTAATTAAAAAATATAGTAGCCTTGTTAGAAAATACTTTTTTGTTATATTCAGTGCCATTACAATGTTCTAAAGTAATAAAAACAAGAGAAAATATCACATAGAAGGGATTAAAATGTGCCAACGGCTAATGTATTTGTGAAGACTTTTGGACACAAGGTAATGAGTTTAAGTTGCCTCCAGATCCACATCTATGATTAACAGAAAGTGACCTGAGGCAGAAGTGTATTTTTATTTTGGGGTCTGGAACTATAATAACAGTGGTTTACCAATACTGCCTTCCTGTAAAAAATAAGAAGAATAAAACACTTTAATGCTTATTTGCATGTTTCTTTCTGTTGGAGTGTTTTTTTGTTTCTGAATTCATGAAACTTTATTAAATGACTGAAAAAATCCATAGAAAAGGCTTAGTAAGTTTTAATATTATCATAAATTCATCAGATGGAAATGTTTAAATAAACTAATCAAATAGAGTGTGTCACTGTCACTGCATTTACTCTACTAGATAAAAGACAATTATGTTTCAGTAGGGAGAGCCAATGGAAGTTGAAATTAAAAATTACATGGTTGAAAATATTGATTCTTACAGTGAATGTTATATGTGTTATAGCTTAGCCAATTGAGCTTTAGTTTTATTACAGTGTGCATAAAAAAAAATAAAAATCAAGCAAATACAATATGTGTCAACATTTAAAATTATATTTGCTTAACCTAATACACAAATAAATGCACAGAATTTTACTCAAATTATTTTTACTTCACGTACTCATGTTAAAATTATTTTTGCCGTTTGTAAAAATGCTGCAAGTAAAGCTTGGAAACATAACTAAATATTTTAACTATATCTTGTATACATCTAATTCTGAAAGCTTACATATTACACTCATGTTTCAAACCAACATTAACAAAAAACAAATAGCTCGACCATATGGGTGCAGAACTCTATAGTGTTTCATTTTGAGTTTTTTTCTAAGCTATTTATCCGCAGAAAACTAGTCAATATGTTGTGAAAGAAATCCAATTGTAAATCCCCAGAAGAGGAAACAGATGATTTTGTCTAGTTATATAAGGCAATGATTTACAAATATTTAAGTGTAACTTGTTAGGTAGAAAAGAAAGTTGCTCTTAATGAAATTGAACATAAGGTATGTTAAATAAATTCCCTTATAATATATCTGAGGATTAAAGGCAGAACAAACAGCCAGAATCACAGAGGCCAATTTATCAGGTATATGATAAGGAAATATTGCGTGTAAACTAGGCCATGCTCTACTGCATATCTCTTTTCTCTTGGGATAAAGAAGAGAATACCAGTACATCAGTGTTAAAGATGTTCATTATTTTCAACACTACATAAAATAGTAACCATGTCAACATTTCTGCTGTTATTAAGTACATGGCAAGCACATAAACATGTTTCACCAATTAACCTTTTTTCATTTTCAAATAATTGCACATAACAAACATGTATGAAGACTTTAGACAACCAAAAATATATTTTTTTATTAGCCAATCTTTCACCTGAAAAGTAAAGTTGATAACATATCCTTTATCATTGTTTAGTATGTGACTTTTATAGAGATGAGAGGTGACTCAGAAGAATGATCTATCAAACTTTGAGCATAAGGACAAGAAACACAGGTGAGGCCTTGTTGATCATGTCTGCAATATGATGTTGTGTTAGTACACAGATGCATATCTTAGATGTTGCCTATAAGGATGATCAATTAAGGAAAAGTGAAGTTAAGAACAACTCATTTCCATGAAAAAAACATGCATTTTTAATATTGTTTCCTGAAAATTATGTAAATACTGTATGTTACAACATAAAGTTTATCAATATAAACAAATCATTGCATTTCTAGCAATCATTGTTAATATTCATAGTTGTAATTATGATTAGAGAAATTATGATTTTTTATAGGCTCCTAACATACAGAATTCACTACATTTTGATTTACACATTCCTTTTCATCATGATATCATTTGACTGTATTCACACTAGCATGCAGCTAGGGATAAGTGAATCTGCTTGGCTTTGGTTTGAGTTGATTTCATTGGCCAAATTTGGTCCTTTTTAGCAATTGTTAAGATTTTTAATTGGTTTTCTAAAACTATTATTTGGTTTTCATTTTCTAATGATTGGACTTTAATAGTGTTTAGAGTTTCTTCTAATGCAGTGGTTCTCAACTTCGGTCCTCAGGACCCACCAACAGGCCAGATTTTGAAGTATTACCTTCGGGGAGATGCAGACTAGAATACTGCAATCACTGATATCACCTGTGATGTATTTCAGTTATCCTGCAAACCTGGCCTGTTAATGGGACCCGAGGACAGGAGTTGGGAACCACTGTTCTAATGATACGGCTACAATCACCTTACGCAATGTATGTATAGAAAGAGGAGACACAGAGAACAATGATGGGATAGAGATTCAAATTAAAGCTCCTAACAGACAAGAGTTCACCTCCTATTACATTTTGATTTACATATTCCTTTTATCATGAGATCATTTGACTGTATTCACACTAGCATGCAGCTAGTGTGACATATGTTAATGTCACAATGGTACACTATTGCAGATGTTTTGTGCACTGGTACAGATGTGATGGGGACAGAAAGATGTTTTGTGCACTGATACAGATGTGATAGGACACTGACAGATGTTTTGTGCAGTGATACAGATGTTTATGGGGGCACTGTGACAGATGTGTATGGGGACAGGGCCAGTGGTGCTTGATGTACTGTGTGTGGGGGGATCTGTGACAGCTCTGCGTGTAAAATAATTTTTTACACAGAGAGCTGTCACAGGCCTTTCAGATATCCCCCACTCCTCCCTCCTGCCCTGAGTTCTCACTGAGCTCAGCGGAGAGAATTGTCACAGAGACACGTGCCTCTATTTACATGGTGAAGGCTGTGATTGGACACAACCATCACGTGACTGGGAGGGCCCATCACAGCTCCCATGTCCCGATCCCATCTTGGCTCTGTCCTGTGATCACCACACTGCAGGTACTCATTCTGAGGGTTGTTTCTGAACGTCGACTCAGAACAATGAAAGGCCCACGCGGCTATTTATGTACAGTGGCCATGTGGGAAGAAGTGATTGTAAAGTCTAGTTTTTTTTAATAAAAACATAATAAACATGTTATACTTACCTCCTCTGTACAGTTGGTTTTGTCCAGAGCAGCCTGGATTCTCTTCTTCTTGGGTCCCTCTTCAGTGGCCTTCTCCTGGCCCCTCCCTCCTGTTAAGTGTCCCCACAGCCAGCAGCTTGCCATGGGGGCACCCGAGCCGAGTCACAGCTCCGTGTGTTTCTTTCAGACATGGAGCCCCAACCCCGCCCCCTCTCCCCTAATTGGCTAACTGACATTGACTGACAGCCATGGGAGCCAGTGGCATTGCTTCTGTGTCTCAGCCAATCAGGAGGAGAGTCCTGGGTGGCTAAGACACTTGTGGGCATCACTGGAGAGAGAGGGCACTCAGCTAAGTATTAGGGGGGCTGCTACACACAGAAGGTTTTTAACTTAATGCATAAAATGCATTAAGATAAAAAAAAACCTTCTGTCTTTACAACTCCTTTAACAATACATAGAAACACACAGATACAGGATATTAAGCATGTGTAGTACCAAAAATTATCAACTCCTACCTCAAAAATCCTCATATTCTGCAATGCCTAGCTTTAATTTCATACACTACACTAACAAAAAAAAACAAAAGAACAAAAATCAAAACATTTTTAATGTATCTTAATAAGCTTAAGCTTATCAACGATCAAAAAATAATTAGTAGGGGGGCGTGGCAACCACACTCATAGATGGCTGCTAACTATGCAAGCTCAACTTCTCAGCCGGGGAACACAGCTCCTACAAGGCCCGCCATAGCTCTTCCACCACACAGCTGACTGCTCCACCACTCTGAGACAAGACTCCTTGGGCATGCTGATGAGATGCGAGGAAACCCTGATGCCAAGGAAGCTGGGTGGCTATTCTCCACTGCCAAGGTTCCACAAAAATGGTTGCAGCGACCCCCGCTCACAGCAACCTGGAACATCCTATGCTGTGATCGCTGCTGCTATGCCCAACCAAGGTGACACCAGTTTTCCTTCTGGGCTCTCCAGGTTCTGGCTCCTCCACCCCCTCCACCCGCAGCCCAGCTGTAGTGACCTAGAGGAATACACCTCTCTCCAGGATGATATGGAGGTTTCTGCCATGCTGCTGAACCAGATGCCCCTACAGACTGCCCAGATCCCTTACTTTAATGAAGCCACGGATGATGTTCACCACCCGAGCTGTGGCCCCTCCCCATGAACGCCGTACTAATGTGATGCTGGGGGTTAGCCCTTGGGCGTATTTAAGGCACCTCCCCATGTGCAGTCTGTTCTGCCATACACTTACAGACATCATCCCCATATATACTCAAAGTATTTTTTATTATGTGTTTATACTCCAACGGTCTTTAGTCTGCCTTCCTTTCTTTCTATTGCTTTCACTGCTTTTTGGTGATCTGATCTTTTTACGGGTGACCTCTAGATGTTTTACTTACCACACTCACCTCTTATAATTTGGCATGGTCCTATTTCATTACCTTACCTGCACATGCTCTTAATGTTTTCACTTGGGCATTTACTTCCCATTCATTCTTACTTTCACATTTGTCATGTCACAATTAATGGTATTTCATTCATACATTTCAAACCCCACTGGTATCTTTCACTTCCGGTCATTATCTTTATCATCTTTATAACCTCATGGAGACCAGTAATCTGTGCCTGTGCAGTGCTGCCTGCGCGCCCTGTTGGTACGGAGCTTGTGACCACCTCAGCTCTTGGGATAGACAATATTCCTGGCTTCATACTTACTATATGCCATCGTGTCATACCTCATGTGAATACACAGGACTGACTTTTCGTCTTTTCCTGTTGTGCCTAAACTAACATTATACTCAATCTTATTTCTTTGTTTTTTAGATACCCCATAGCATCCGCCCCTGAAGAATTGTTTTTACACTAAAGGGCATTCAGGATGTGTCCATATGCCCTAATGGGAATTCCTCTAGCTATCTCATCTTTTATTATTTTTTTATACAGCTATGTACAAAATTCAATTCACTATGCTATGTGCTACCCAGTTGACATATATATATACATTTATGATGTCTATGCTATGCCTGTGTGCATGTGTATATATATATGGAAATATCAATATATTAATTTTATACAATAGATATCATTGTCATGTGTTTTACATCTACCTATGTCAATAAAACATGTTTATACAACATTTTAACTCATTAGTCTACAGCCTCACTCAAAGTCCCAAATTCCCTCTTTTTGTCTATTGTAGCCAGGGATGGAGGCACATTTTATTATATTAGTAAGACAATTCACCC
>BLSH010298453.1:671202-683406 GCA_018402905.1 Glandirana rugosa | reverse complement strand
CGTAAGAGTTCCAGGTAATTGTCAGGACACCCGAGAGAGATGAGGGTCGGGGTGCCAGGGGTTATAGCCCCGTTTTGGTCTTTTATAATCCAGTTTCCCCATACGGGTTGGGATTGTGCGGGGTTGTCCCTAGGGTAGCAGCGTAAAGCCTGAAGAAGTAGTCTCTGTTTTACGTAGTTAGGGTTTTGCCTGGATTGTGTTGAGATGTCGAAAACAGGGGGGGACGGAGTCGTTCAGGGGGCTACGGTGGGTGACGAGGACTTCTCTACCTGTCAAGTCTTGTTACGCAAGTTGGCGAGGGTCGTAGGTGGGGCCTATCCCCGTTCTCCCGTCGCGTTAGCGGAGTTCATTTCTGAGGTCACTCTGTAGTGACAAGAGCATCAGTTTTAACGTGTGTTCTGAGGCTGGTTGGTCGCTGGTGGGAAGATCCGCTAAGGAATCATGGGTGCTCGAACCCTCCGAGTCACCACTCCAGTGTTGTCTCTTGTAAAGAGGTACTTTGGAGGGGGAAGGCGCTGGTGATTGCGCTGCCCTCTTGCCCCTATCCGGGGTGGATGCTGGGAGCGGTTGAACGCATTGTTCTGAACTGTCCATCTCTTCAGGAGCAGTGGGTGGCATCGGGGGACTTGCTGAGGCAGGGGGGGACAAAAGCTGTAGAGTTGTGTTAGGTCCGTTTTGGGATTGATGCATTTTGTCTCTGATGAAGAAGTCCGAAATGCGACGATGGGATCCCTGTTGGGGCGTGTTAGGGTTGGGCATACCCCTTTGACCTAATATTTTCTGGTTTTGCCCCGATATTGGGGACCGTGGGGCTGGGAGTAGAGAGAGCCCACAGGACTGTTAATGGACCTTGAGAATGCACAGTGGAGGTTTATGGAACTGGTGCTGGTATCAGGCCTGTCCAGGAGAGAATGTGTATCTGCCTCTACAATATTGTGCAGGGTGTGAGGCCGCAAGATGGCTGCAGCTCTGCTGTAGGACAATTTGCAAGAGAGCTGGGAGTTGCGGGGAAGCCTTGCAGGTAACAAAAGGGCCCTACTAGCTAAGTGATGAGCCTGTTAGGGTATATGTGGTAGAAGGTGCAAGCCCTGAGGGCAGCTATTGAACAATGGAGGCTGCTCTCACTAACTCTAGCAGGAATGTGGCCCTGCCAGCACTCAGACCCGGTGGATCGGTGCAATAGTCAGTTTGACCCGTAGAGGAGGCATCGATATTGCAGGGGAGGGTGATGCTGTTGTGGGATTGTTCGCTGGATGTCCAGATGGCAACGGATTAGTCCTGTATTGGTGCTTGGGCTGTAAAATGGCTGCCGACGCCTCTGGGGGAGGTGAGGATGTGGCCTAGTCGGAGGTAATGCTGGCACTCGGGGGGGATCCGCTTAATATTCCCCAGGTAAGTGAGAGGAGGTTGTGGGGATGCTATGATGATGTCCTGGGTGGATGTTCAGGGCGTCTTGTGCTTGGATGGTGGTAGATGGCGGTGGATGCGGCCGGAGGGCGAATGCTAGAGATGGCGGCCGCCTTCCATCTGGAGCTCGGGGGATCCGTTCAATACTCCCCAGGTAAGGGAGAGGAGGTTGTGAAGAGGTGAGGAACTTGCTTTGGTTGCCTGCCAAGGGCGGCCTGTGCACGGATGGCGATGGATTCGGCCTGAGGGAGAATGCCGGCCGCAAGATGGCGGCCGCCTTGTGGTTGGCGCGGTGAGCGCTCGGAGCGGAGATTTACAGGAGACAGAGGGGCGAGGGAGCCGTGTGGACACAGAGTGGGGTGAAGATTGTGTTCACCCGTCCTAGTTGCTCCCGGTGTACTGTGGGCTTAAGGCTATGAGCTCAGTTAATGCCTGCGTGTATAGCAGCGGCCCCGCTCCTTGTGAGACTGTTTCTCCTACCGTCTCACTGCTGACACTTAGCGATCTCCGGGGTGCAGATGATAGTTGAGGGGTCCCTCTGCTGTGGAATTAGGGGTGACTCCTATGCTGTTGTATTGCTGGATGGTCGCTTTAAGTTTCAGGCTGGGAAGAGGAGAGCAGTCAGACGTCCATCTCTGGCTGCAGCCGGCCACGCCCCCCTTGGTGGGGCCTTTTTATGGAAATAAAATGAAAATGCAAAACATTTTTTGTTAAAACAAATGAAATATGCTGCCGCAATTTACATATCAATCATGTGTACACCGTATACAGAGCAGGGCTGGGCAGTATTAGTGACTCACACCATTGGGCTGGGCCTATGCTAAGGAAGGGGCCTGGAGCTGCAGCTCCAATAGCCCCTATGTTAATCCTACCCTGGGCCCTGCTTTGCAGGTCGCCATTTTGTTTGTGTACTGAAGGATTGGTGGGTACCGGTGGATATCAGGTCCGCGTTACTCGCAAGTCAACTCCCTCTGTGTATAATAACAGCGGGATCGGGGTGCTGGTGGCACACATGTGCAGCCCAGACCTGGAAATGCAGGATCACATAGATATATATACAGTAGTTGCCCATGAGGTACACAGATCAGTGCTGTCAATGTAAGAAGGTCCTCCTAAGGACAACTCGTTATTTGTATAAAAGACACCGCTCCACAGAATCTCTTCCATTCAAACCTCCCCATCATCGGCAACACCAAAGAGCTGTCCAAGGAGGTCAGGGAGAAGATTGTAGAGTGCACGAGGCTGGAATGGCTACAAGGCCATCAGCAAGAAGCTTGGTGAGAAGGAGACAACTGTTGGAGAGATTATTCACAAATGGAAGAAATACAAAATAACCATCAATCGCCCTCGGTCTGGAGCTCCATGCAAGGTTTCGCCTCATGGGGTGAGGATGGTCATGAGAAAAGTGAGGGATCCGCCCAGAACTACACAGGAGCAGCTTGTGAAGGATCTTAAGGCAGTTGGGACCTCAGTCACCAAACAAACCATTGGTAACCCAATACACCGCCATGGATTGAAATCCTGCAGCGCCCGCAAGGTCCCCCTCCTCAAGAAGCATGTACACCCCGTCTGAAGTTTACCAATGAACATCTAAATGATTCAGAGAAGGATTGGGGGAAAGTGCTGTGGTCAGATGAGACCAAACTTGAGCTCTTTGGCATGAACTTGACTCGCCGTGTTTGGAGGAAGAAAAATGCTGACAATGACCCTAAGAACTCCATCCCTACAGTCACACTTGGAGGTGGAAACATGATGCTATTGGCTGTTTCTCTTCTAAAGGTACAGGCCGACTTTGCTGCATTAATTTGAGGGGCCAATGGACAGGGCCATGTATTGTAAAATCTTGGATGAGAACCTTGTTCCCTCAGCCAGAACACTGAAGATGGGTCATGGATTCGTTTTCCAGCATGACAATGACCCAAAACATACGGCCAAGGCAACAAAGGAGTGGCTCAGGAAGAATCACATTAAGGTCATGGAGTGGCCTAGCCATTTCCAATCCTTAATCCTATAGAAAACTTATGGAAGGAGCTGAAACTTTGAGTTGCCAAGCGACAGCCAAGAAACCTTAAGACCCCTTTCACACTGGGGCATTTTTCAGGTGCTTTAGCACTAAATATAGCGCCTGTAAAGTGCCTGAAAAACTCCCCCCAATCCACCCCAGTGTCAAAGCCCGAGTGCTTTCACACTGGGGCGGTGCGCTTGCAGGACAGAAAAAAAAAAGTCCTGCAAGCAGCAGGAAACACTGCTCCTCCACCACCCCTCCACTGCCCCTGCCCATAAAAATGAATGGGCAGCGCTTCCGAAGCACCGCGCGCTGATGCTTTTAATCCCTTGCTAACCACTTCTTAGGGGTTAAAAGCACCCGCTGCCACCCTAATAGCGCACCAAAGTGCCACTATAACAGCAGTTAAGCGCGGCTAAAACTAGCTTCACCGCAAGTACATGATCCTTTTCCCACTGTACGTGATCCGCCAAGCTGTAGTAGTTATGGGCCCGGCATTCGCCTGTTCACCAAATAGTGAACATTATGGGGTGTTCGTTGCAAATTTGAGCGCCGCGGAACACCCCATAATGCACTGCGAGATCACAGTGCATTGACGTCTTATGATCTGCTGCGAGAGCCATAATTGGCCAAAGGCATGGTGCCTTAGGCCAATCATGGCTCAGGGGGCTAAGTCCACTCCCCACACTAAATATATAGTGTGATAGTGGATGGAGAGAGAGAGACCATAAGTTAGATTAGGCAGGTTAGTTAGTGGCGTGTAGGCAGTGCATTACATTGTACCCCTACCCATTCACCAAAAAAGTGTCAAAAAAGTAAAAATGACAGGAGACCATTTTGGACAATTCCTTTATTAAAAAAAAAAAAAATGTGTCCCGCGATGTAAATCCATCGTCAATCACGGCGCAGAAAAATAAAGAAATGAAAATGCATGCATATCTTTCAGAGGCAACTCGCCGAATGGGCTGTCTTCGGTTTGACAGCTCTTATATAGGCAAGGGCGGGGCCACCCAGTGATGTAACCGAGTGACCCTGCCGCTTATGACATCATGTGACGTCAGAGGGGGCAGGGTCACCCATTCCATTGCCTATATAAGAGCTGTCAAACCGAAGACAGCCCATTCGGTGAGTCGCCTCTGAATGTGTTCTTCGTCTTCGGATGTGTTTTTCATTTTTTTTTTTTTAAATTCAGTCCGTCGGTGCCTTAATTGATGATGGATGTACATCACGGGACGCTTTTTTTTTTTTTAAATAAAGGTATTGTCCAAAACTGTCTCCTGTCATTTTTACTTTTTTGACACTGCCCCAGAGCACCCACCCCCCCCCATGTTGGGGGCATGTGGCCTGGTATGATTCAGGAGGGGAGGGCACTCTCTCCTCCCCCCTTATCCTGACCTGCCAGGTTGCATGCTCAGATAAGGGTCTGGTATTGATTTTGGGGGAATCCCCACGTCAATTCTTAACATTTTAAAATTTTGGCATGGAGTTCCCCTTAAAATCCATACCGGACCCGAAGGGCTGGGGGGCGGGGACCTTACGCCGTTTTTTTCATTGATTTTTCATTTATATTGCCGGGAGCTGGCAGTACAGTACAGCCGCAAGCAAGTTTAAATGACATTTTTCCTTTAGAAAAGTCATTTTGCTGCGGCACTGTTCTACACACCACACAGATGCGCCACTTTACAGGCAAACTAAGGGGACCCCCCCCCCCCAGGTATGATATTTAAAGGAATAATTCATTTTTATTAATAAAACAAATAGAGCCACCGCGCTTGGGAGCACCTTAGGGTGCAATATAGTCCTCCAAATCCAAGCAGCTACGCACAAATCTTTTGGATAGGCAATAATATAGTAAATAAGGTGCAGCGCTTAGACAATCCCAAAATAGCTGTCCGTTCACTTGTAGGAATTCCTAATTAAGGACCCGCCACCAGAGTGACCCTGATATGATTGAAGATGTGTGCTTGACACTCCAAGGAAGGCGTCAGGAAACCGTCACCCACACCTGAATATGCTGATTCTTACCAGATGGATCGGATCTCTATTACGGACATCAGTTCCGTATGATGTCAGTCAGGTATCTGGTCATCACTGGTTCCCTTCACGGCACAATCTCCCCTCATCCACTCTCCTGGCAACCCTGGAGGTCCTAGGTGAGATTGACCCAGATCTCTAGAGTCTCTTCCGTCCAGTAACGTAACACCACTCCCAGCGTCCTACGTCCGTCCGGCTCCTCACTCAGTGCCACCCAGTATAAAATAAATCCAATATAGTGTAGTATGCCAAGCTAAAAGATTATTTATTCAAAGAAAGTATTGCACTCACATGTCCAAGTCCCCAGAACTCGCTACGAAACATTTGTGGGAATGTTTCCAGCCATCAAGATGGCCGCTGCGCACTGACGTCACACGTCAAACTCCTCCCAACACGTTTCGTCATATGTTGACTTTTTCAAGGGCACTGAGTGAGGAGCCGGACGGACGTAGGACGCTGGGAGTGGTGTTACATTACTGGATTGAAGAGACTCTAGAGATCTAGGTCAACCTCACCTAGGACCTCCAGGGTTGCCAGGAGAGTGGATGAGGGGAGATTGTGCCGTGAAGGGAACCAGTGATGGCCAGATACCTGACTAACTGACATCATGCGGATCTGATCTCCGTAATAGAGATCCGATCCATCTGGTAAGAATCAGCATATTCGGGTGTGAGTGACGGTTTCCTGACGCCTTCCTTGGAGTGTCAAGCACACATCTTCAACCATATCAGGGTCACTTAATTAGGAATTCCTACAAGTGAACGGACAGCTATTTTGAGATTGTCTAAGCGCTGCACCTTATGCACTCTATTTCATTTTTATTGTTTCACTTTAAGCATTATTAAAATCACTGCTCCTGAATAAACGATTGTTTTAAAACCTTTTTTTTTTGCATTGATCCATGTCCCCTAGGGCAGGACCCGGGCCCCCATACACTTTTTAGGGCAATAACATTGCACATAAGCTTTTAAAATGAGCACTTTTGATTTTTCATGTTCTTGTCCCATAGACCTTAATAGGGTTTGCGCGTTCGCATGAACTTTTTGTCTGTTTGCTGTGTTCTGATGCAAACCAAATGGGAGGCTGTTCGGCCCATCCCTACGCTGTAGCAGTAAAAATGCTCTAGGGCGGTCATAAAGCGGTTAAATATATATTTGCAAAGAGTCAAATACTTATAAAGATTTCACTTCAATTATTTGCATCCCATCTGCATCCATTGAGCCATGACAAGTTCTCACTTAAATTTGCACTTCACATGAATCTAAAGAGGCAGATCCCCGCGAACGCCCCATCATTTCCCTTTGCGGAGATTTCCTCATAGATGCTTCATATTCCTTCCGCATATTCTGTAGATTCTTTATAGATTGATATCATTTACATTTAATTGGGTGACATGAATTCACCCCCAGCCCCCTTTCATCACCCCTGAACTATCCGCGAGGATACTTTGTATCCAGAGTTCAAAGAATCTTCTTCTTTTATCAATGTAAATATATACTGCGATCCCTCCGTATTATCCGAGGACGCTTCCACAGAAAACCGCCCTGTGAGCGTCCGCGCTGAATACGCCGCCGAGCTTTGAAAAGAGCGTCTGTAACATGTTATAAATATATTAATGCCCGGGGTCTGCTTTCCGACTCGCTGATTGTCTAAATTGTCCATTGATGGTGGGGTAATCACGGAGGAAGGGGGGGAGGGGAGGGGGGGGGGTCATTATCCCAAACCGCCAAAATGTTCCATATAAATTGCCGGAGAAGACAAATGGAAGGTGGAACTCATTTCATTCAATGATTGCGCAAATATTGCTTGATTGAAATGAGACCTGATCACCGGGGGAAAACGCATTTATGGGGCAAAGAAAATAACGGGAAATTGGGTTTTTCTGCAGGCAGTTAATTGGTCCATTTCATTGCGGCGCATCCTGAATGTCTCTAGAGATATAGGCTATGTGTGTTCTCTGCAGGATACGGAAAATGCCGGTGAGAAAGATGACAAGCAAGGATTTCATTAGAATTGAGAACATTCACATGAATGGAATCTCCTACTGAGACACACACAGGTAAGTGGAATATGTAAGTAGCCATAAAGACCTGATAATGGAGGAGCACAGTCGTTGGTTCTGTGATTTATATTAATGGAGTCCGGGTTCCGTTCCTGAGCCTTCTATTTATTTTATATACTGTGACAGTGAGAGCCCCATCTTGGGGAAAATGAGGGTAAAATGGACACAGGACTCTCAAAGAGGCAGTTGGAGAAGTTCCAGCAGAAGACTTGTGAGCAGAGGAAACTATGTTTTAAGTTCTCTCTGGATTTTGTAAGTCTGGATTGGGGCTGGAAACTTGAAGACTTCAAAGAGCATTGGGAGGGATAGAGTCTTCAGGCTTGTGTCCGGGTGTTCCAGAAGTTCTGCAGGTTGAGGGTGTCCAGGTGCACACACTCGTTATAGGGCAGATCTGAGCATATCTCAGGTAGGGTGGAGTTGGCGTTGGAGCAGTTCCTGCAGCCAGGAGGGAAGTGTGCTTCTGTTTACTACTGACCCAGGCAATATCCTTGAGACGGCACTCCCTGTGGGAGAGGTTCCAGGTCGGTGGACTGAGAGAGCTGGGCCAGATGAGAGAGTCTGGGGACTATAGCTGAGACAACTGGAAGAGAGAGAGTCCTGGGGGCAAGAGGGGACCGTGAGTCTCAGAGGAGTGTGTAAGCCTGGAGCATCAGGAGAGCCTCTTCCTAGAGGCCAGAAGTGGGCCTGTACACGGTACTGTGACCAAGGCTGAGTGAGACTTGAAAGCCAGGTGGCTTGGCATTTTCAGTTGCTGTATTTCTGCTGGAGAAGAACCCATGTGTGGGCTATCCATGTGTCTATGAACTTTAATTTTGTTAAGTTTAACAAAAGTGGGCTACCACGCCCTAAACCTGAAGTTCCTAAACACTGCCAATATCATAAGTGGTGGAGGATGCGGGCACAAGACGGTAGAATCCGGGCCCTTGCTCCAGCAGTGAGTTTTGTCAAGGAACTGTCAGTGGCTGTGTGTGGAAGTGCAGCCAGGCAATGAGCATTGCGTGCAGGTGGTGGTGGAATTTTTTTTTTTTTACTGCTGTGAACTGTGTAACAAACTGCTGTGCGTGTGACTGCAAGTATAAGTGGTCAAAACACAGGAAGTTCACGCTAAATCAAGTTAAAGGGAAAGTGCCGTCTGTTGTCCAGTGCCCTTTGTCCCTGGCTGCAGAGTAAGAAGACGACATAGTGACGTCTAACTTCATACAGCCAATGCTACCTACAGAGGAGGCTGAAGATTTCCTAATGGAGTTTGAAAGAGTTGCAACATGGAGAGCATGGCCTAGAGACCGGTGGCCAGAGTTACTGCAACCCTTGCTGCTGAATCGGTTCCAGGTATCCTACCAGCAGATGGTTCCAAGCAAAGATGATTATGACCAGTATAAAGCTGAGATTCTGCTTGGGGAAATGTTCCAGAGTGAATGGGAATGCCAGCAATGCTCCAGCAAAGGGAGGTCATCACCCGTAGCAATGGGGGAGGCATCACAGGGACAACAAAGCACCAGTCAAGCAATAGGTCAGGAGAGCATGAGTTTGCATCAATGTACCAGCCCTGGGTCTTCTGCAAGAATATCTGTTGTCACCCCTGGCAACAGTGGCATGAAGTCGGTGTGGCCTGCAGGGGGTACCAGTGAGCATAAGGAATGTAAAATTGTGTATTATGGCCACTTATGTGAAGTGGTCAGCCCAGAAAGGAGGGTGAAACAGTCTGCAACCTGCATGAGGTGTAGCCAATCATCTTCGGAGTGCCTGTCTGCTGTTACCCCTAGCAACAGTTATCCTGTGTTACCTGCAGGGGGTGTCAGTGGGTCTGCAAAGGCTGCAGTATTGCTCCATGACCACATGGGTGAGTCAGCCTCTGGAAACACCACAGATGAGAGACAACCAGTGGCAGCCTGTCCATTAAGGGTGCACAGGCGCCACCCCCTCTCTCCTCGCCACTAGGGTTGCCACCTTTTCTTCAAGCCAAACCCAAACACTTTAGCAGCGCGCAGCATTTTTTTTTTGTATATTAAATTCATTACCCCTGTACAATGCAATGCATGGCAATTTTTTATGTACTATACATATAGTTTATGATTAAATAACATGTCTGATCATATGAAGTTAATCACAAGAGTCCCCCTTTACATTGGAGTCAATAGAGTTCCCCTTTAGATCTGAATCAGCAGTTTCCCTTTACCTGAATCTGCAGGAGAGGAGCGTGGAGGTGGCATTTGGAGGGTATGATGGGGGCAGTATGTACAGGAGAGGAGTGCGGAGGGTATGATGGGGGCAGTATGTACAGGAAAGGAGTGAGGAGGGTATGATGGGGGCAGTATGTACAGGAGAGGGGTGTGGAGTGTATGATAGGGGCAGTATGTACAGGAGAGGGGTGCAGAGGGTATGATGGGTGCAGTATGTACGGGAGAGGAGTGTGGAGGGTATGATGGGGGCAGAATGGGGCAGGATTTCTTGCAGTATCTGTGGGGTGACCAGGGGGTGATGTTGGAAAGATAAGGGAAGGTAAGTGACTATGGAATGAGGTCCCTCAGCTGGGGGGTAACAAGCAGCTCAGAGTGATGTCTGTCAGTTGGTGGTAAGAAGTGATGTGGGAGTGATGCAAGCTGGGGGAGTTGGAGGCCGACGGGTGGTCAGATAGTGATGTCTATAATCAAAAAATGCTCTCACAGTACTCAGTAAAAATAATCTCACGTTATAAGATGCCAGCCAGTCCCTAGCACTCTGTATGTCCAGATGATGTGAAGGTAATGTATGACCATTCATATAACCCTATGTTATCCAGACTGAGTCTGTACAATCAGAGGTGTGCACTGACTACATACACATAGGGTACATGAATGGTCATAAATGACTTTCACAATATCTGGACTGAGCGATTAGGAAATGTTTACATAGACAGCTTTGGAAATAGATGTGATGGGCTGCAGACTCCACCCTCCCCTCACACATTCACTCACTCGCTATCTCTTCTCATTCTCCTTACTTAACCCTTCAATGCAATAGTACAATAATTCCACTTGAAGCTTTGAAACTTTCCACCCAGCTCAAAAAGAAAAAGGCTCATCTCACCTTCTCCCTGCCTGTAGTGAGCAGCAGCCAGCCCAACACCAACTACAGTGAGCAGCAGCCAGCCCGACACCAACTACAGTGAGCAGCAGCCAGCCCAACTACAGTGAGCTCTGCCTCCCGGTTATCTCAGCACACAGCACTTGTGATTTGTGATTCAGAGATAAGGGCGACTGCAGGAGACTGGTGGGGGGGCTTCTGAAATTTGCGACACACTCTGTCAAGACAGTGTCTTTCTTTAGAAGAAATGATACTGCTTCTCTCTCCACAGCGGCCAGTGTACTAAAGGACACCCCCGTGCCTGAATGGTCTGCCCCTGGTCTCATGTGCCCGGGTCTCAGGCAGTACAAAAATCAGGCACATGATTCAAGACCCGTAGTGTCCGGGTGAATCCCGTACAGGTGGCAACCCTACTCACCACCCCCATCTATGCTATGGATAGATAGTATATCAGTCTCATATTATTCCCGTCATCGATTGCAGTTTTCCAACCTTTGTAAAGATCAGTCGGTCTGTTCACACGACTTGCTGTTGGGCTTCTTGATAGACTCTGAAGACAAACCAGGAAGTCCAGCAAGAGTCCTCAGAGTCTATCAAGATCGATGCCGGGAATAATATGAGATTGATGCATCCTGTTATTGCTTGGGAGATCCCGCAAAGTAATGCAGAGAGAATGCCTTTGGTTATGATGGTGTCTGCAATGGTCTCTTAGAGGATTCCAAGCTCCATACGAAAGGACATCAGCGGTGACATTTTATGTGTGTGGTTTTTACTAAGTTCTGGTAAGTGCATTTGATCCCAGTTGGTGGATATTCACGTTTGAGATGGTGAAGGCCACAAAATATTTTTCTTGAAACCCATATGAGCAATGGACACTTTGGGGTTGATTTACTAAAGCTGGAGAGTGCAAAATCTGGTGCAGCTGTGCATGGGAGCCAATCAGCTTCTAACCTCACCTTGTTCAATGAAGCTTTGACAACAAATCCTGCAAGCTGATTGGTTTCTTTGCAGAACTGCGCCAGATTTTGCACTTTTTAGCTTTAGTAAATCCACCCCTTTATATTTCTCTACAATCAAGTTTATTGTTAATGTTTTGAGCACAAGACACTATTTGTTACGTCAAGATTACTGGACTGTAATTTGGGGAGGCACCATCCCCAATTGGTTTACCTTTGAAGAATTGTTACACATAGCACTTTAATTAATTAATTTTTAGCGCTGCACTTTATTATATTCCATGAAGTTCCAATATTAGCTGACTTTATCCAAGGGGGGTGATAGTGATCTATAAAAATGTTATCTATTTTAACCACTTGCCGACCACCAACCGCAGGTGGACGGCGACAAGGTGGCTCAATATCGCAAACCGCCGTCGGCTGCGAGATTGTGCACTGTGAGTGCGCTCACTGTGTTCGGGGGAGGGCCAGGGAGCGGGTAGGGCGGACTCAATCTCCACCGGCTACCCGTGATGCCCCCCCCCCCCCCCCGCAGTGAAAGAACAGAGATCCATGCATGTAAACACGGATCTCTGTTCTGTGAGAGGGGGAAGGGCTGTGATCACTTCCCTCCCCCTGCCAGTCAAACACTAACACAGTTAGAACACACTGAGGGAACACAGTTAACCCTTAGAGCG
>BLSH010298453.1:657433-671192 GCA_018402905.1 Glandirana rugosa | reverse complement strand
GCAGTAAAGACTAGCGGCGATATTTGTTTTCTTCTCGTGGTTAAAACGTTTTTTTTTTTTTGTTTAAAGAATGAAAAACGATTTTATGTTTAGGTTTTTTTTTTATTTTTTTGTAAAAAAAAGTAGTCAAAACCGGCTAAATATAAGAAGGAGTATAAACACTATTTTTTTTAGTGTTAGCCGCCAATAACTAACCAAACGCGTTTTCAACGGCGTAAATGCCTACTACTCTTAATTAAAGACCCCAAAAATAAATAAAAAAAAAAAAAAATGATCATTACCACCGCTAGACGCTAAAAATCGCCTTGACGCTATAACGCCGCCTGTACAGCCTAGTAAAACTGTGAAAAAACCCTGGTAACCGTAAATATGTCACTAGCCACGATATTTTTACGTAACTAATGACACAATTTTTTTTTTGGATTTGTATTTTAGCAAAAAGTAAGAAATTTGTTTTTTTTTTTTTGCAAAATTGGTGCTCTTCTTTTGTTTATAGCGGCGATCAGAAATGACGCAGAGGAGATCAAATACCACCAAAAGAAAGCTCTATTTGTGGGGAAAAAAGGACGCACATTTTGTTTGGGTACAACGCCGCACAACCGCGCAATTGTCAGTTAAAGTGACGCAGCGCCGAATCGCAAAAAGTGCTCTGGTCCTAAAGTGTGAAAGCCCTCCGGGGCTGAAGTGGCTAGAGTAAGAATTATGAGTTTTAGAATAATGAGAATCGTCACATTTTGTGGGATTTAAAATTCTCCAAGCATCAATTAATTGGTATTTGTATAAATTTTTCTTCACTTGGGAGAGACATTTACATGAAATATTCCAGATATGTCTAACAAAGGGTCCAAGGGCAAATTAATATCACCTCCTAATATAATAGCTCCCATGGAAAAGTCTTTCAATCTAGACAGCGTATGAATAAAGAAACGTGATTGTTTAATATTCGGGAAGTATAAATGTTAGCTAAAGCCAATTGTATGCCACCCAATGAAAAGGGAGGGGCTTTGGGACTTTAAATGAGGCACCAGTGGGTAAATCAAATGTCTCCATCCCTATTAACCTCCCTGGCGTATTATGATTCTGTCTGGAATTTTGTACCAAAAGCGGTACAATTTTTTGCATGGAAATTTGGTGATATGTATTATAGGCCTGCAATTCTTAGTAATTACTTACTTAACCACTTCCCGCCCGGCGCATTGACAAATGACGTCCGGGCGGGGGGTTCATTATCCTGATTGGACCTCTATTGACGTCCTCAGGATAATCCGCGATCGCGCGCACCTGGGGGCGCACATCGCAGCGATCGGTGGTGCCGTGGGTCAGTCTGACCCACCGCATTACCGACCGAGGTAAAAGGCTTCGATCCGAAGCCTTTTACCGTGTGATCAGCCGTGACCAATCACGGCTGATCACAGTGTAAATAGGAAGAGCCGTTTATCGGCTTTTCCTCTGCTCAGGTCTGCAGATCGGCTGCTCTCCTGACAGGGGGGGGCTGCGCTAAACGTCTATCAGCGCAGCCACCCTCAGGATCACCCCCCCACTGGACCACCAGGGAGCCGGATCAGGACCACCAGGGAGCCCCCCTCCCGGACATCGCAATGAGGCCGCCCAGGACCACTAGGGAAGGCGCACAGAGGCCACCCAGGACCACCAGGGAGCCCCCACTAGACCACCAGGTAAAGGCAATATTATGCACTGTAGGGATGGCACTGTGCCCATGTATGATGCCTGCCAGTGCCATCCCTAACAGTGCTTGTTGTACCAGTGCCCACCACTGCCACCTATAAGTGCCCACCTGTGCCACCTATCAGTGACCACCTGTGCCACCTATCAGTGTCCATCTGTGCCACCTAAAAGTGCCCACCTGTGCCACCTAAAAGTGCCACCTATCAGTGCCCATCAGTGCCCAGTGCCACTTATCAGTGCCGCCTATGAATGTCCATCAGTGCCAGGTATCAGTGCCCGTCAGTGTTGCTTGTCAGTGCCGCCCATCAGTGCTGCATATGTGCCCCATCATCAGTGCAACCTTATAAGTGCCACCTCATCAGTGCCAATCTGTACTGCCTCATCAGTGCCCGTCAGTGTAGCCTCATCAGTGCCCATCGGTGAAGGAGAAAATGTACTTTATGCAAACTTTTGTGACAGAAACAAAGAAAAATGTTTTTTTTTTTTCAAAATTTTTGGTCTTTTTTTTTTATAGCACGAAAAATAAAAACCACAGGGGTGATCAAATACCAGCAAAAGAAAGCTCTATTTGTGGGAACAAAATGAGAGAAACTTTGTTTGGGTACAACGTCGCACGACCGCGCAATTCTCATTCAAATCGCAACAGCACTGAAAGCTCGGTATTGAAGTGGTTAAACCTGACCAAAACAAGACTCTAGTAGACATTCCAGATGTGATAAATTTGAAACACAAACGCATGAATTCTAATCTAATCAATCATATAATTTTATTCAATAATGCAATGAAAAATAATGAAATTTGTCAAACAAAGAAATTCAATACACATCCTGAGTGTGAAACAGTTTGAAGCTCCGTGTCGCTGTCGCAGTCGCTCAGCTGATCCAAAAGCGCATTTGTAGGACAGCGCTTTTTTGATGCCATTTTCAAAGGGTTTTATTTGTCACAAATGACAATGGCAAGGGGCACTGAAAGGGCACTGTGTCTGATACTAAAGTGATACAGGGTAATCCTCTCAGATTGTATCACCTCCTTTTTATGTGTTTGTGCAACAATTGAATTTCCCTCCCAGTTCCGCTCCCATGCACCATTGCTGCTGCAGGGAACAGAACCAGGAAGTCAGCAGAGCGACGGATGGCGCGGCGGGGATCTCGGCGGCGATAACAGCAATGGGAGATCATCGCTGGAGCGCCAGGAGAAGGTAAGGAACCCCGCTGCAGGCTCTGAACATCTACCCCGAGCGTGACTCGGGGATACCGATCCTAGCATGAAAAAAACACCCGAGTCACGCTCAGGAATACCGCTAAGGGGGTTAATCAATTTAGGAAAAGAGAGGAAATTGGTGGGACTTTATATGAGGAAAGCGCCCGGCTGAATACCAGGAACATGGAGTGACTGGAGGATGTATATACAACCGTTTAGAAAGCATGCAATCATAACATCCACATTACTATTGAGATACGATTTTTATTAACAAGATGTCACCACAATACAATGACCATAGTAATATAATAGCATAGAAATAACATGGCGCATTGTAATACACCTCCATATAGACACCCAACCTCCCAATTGGCATGCTCATACGGTATATTGTAAAATAAAAAAATACAATGGTACAAGCCAGGGGCGTTGCTAGGTCTACAAAAGGTCTGGGGCTAGAGCCCATAGCAGCTAAGTAGAGTCATATGCTTGAGCGGGCATACACATGTATATAATATACATATAAGTATAAATATTGTTACATTTCCGAGTGCGGATCCCCCTTACATCAGGGTCCCCAGAGAGCCCCCCCATTTATATCAGGGTCTTCAGAGAGCCCCTTCCTTACAACAGGGTCCCCAGAGAGGCCCTTGCTTATATCAGGGTCCCCAGAGAGCCCCTTCCTTATATCAGGGTCCCCAGAGAGCCCCTTCCTTACATCAGAGTCCCCATAGAGCCCCTTCCTTACATCAGGGTCCCCAGAGAGCCCCTTCCTTACATCAGGGTCCACAGAGAGCCTCTTCCTTACATCAGGGTCCACAGAGAGCCCCACCCCACACCAGGGTCCCCAGAGAACCCCCCTATACATCAGGGTCCCAGAGAACCTCCCCATACATCAGGGTACCCAGAGAGCCTCCCCATACTTTAGGTGGAGGCGAGGGCAGAGCTGGAGCCCGCGCTACCACGGCTCAGTCTGCGCCTGCCTACTGCATTCCGGACCGGGACATACCTGCAAATTGCAAAACTGCCCCCACCCGGGAAGAGACTCGGGGCTATAGGCCCCAGACTCGGGGCTGTAGCCCCAATAGCCACCCCCTAGCAACGCCCCTGTGCCTATACCTGTTGAGTACACAGTGACTGGATGAAAGATGATGTGGTGAATGAGAGTAGAGTGGAAGCAGATGAAACATTGAGTGAGTGGTAGGTGGAACTTGTAGGGCCCCCATCAACGTCATGCAAGTGTGTATTGCAGGGGGGAGGCGGCACCGGACTACAGAGCGAGCGAGCCACCAATAAAATACATTTACATTTCTGGCTGTAACATTAGAAAATGTGGGGAATTCCAAGGGGTATGAATACTTTTTCAAGGCACTGTGGATGGCAATTAGGCTTTTCCAAGGAAGTCTAATTTCCGTAACGTGAAGGGCGGAGCTCCAGGAGGTTCTATGAGACTCATTCATCCAGCAGAGAGCCTTCTCCTTGGGAAGTTTGGAGTCCGACCGAGCAAACCCTTGAGCTGTCAGCCGGACTGTACGACAGGTGGTGAGCCGCGGGTTTCTCCCGGCTCTGCAATGAGTGACGTGAAGCCTTGGTTTATTAGCTACATTCTGTGAGTGGATTACTTTGTATCATTAATGGATACAGAATAGATTTAGATATGCATCCGAATCTCCCTTGCCTCTCAAGCCTGATCCCCGTTCAGGTCGTGCTCCAGAGGACGGGTGATGAAGAAGTCATGTGATGCCTCATCAGTGCCTGTTTTTACCCCATTTTTGCCAACACACATGCTGCACCAAGTTGTTTGTGGCACATCCTCATTGGCATCAATGTGTAGCATTCATCGGGCTTGCCACCCGCCCATCGCTACAAGCTGGGGCAACTTTGACTCACTGCCATGGCATGTAAGCACCCCATCTGCTGCCTACTGCAGCTTAGGGAGGTGGTTGGCAAGCAGCAAAAATGCAGATCGACTTCCCATTTTTGCCACCCCTCAACCACAAGTCTAAACCAGGCCTTAAAGTGTTTGTTACCCCAACATTTCCTCTCCCTTATATGTGGCTGCTGTGCCATGTACTGGTATGTATTTGGTTCAGAATTCACTTATCATCAAAACGGCCGAATAACGATAAACCGTTTCGAATTTTTCGAAAAGTACAAAAATCCAGAAATTCGAAAATCCAAAATTCAAAAAGAGCGAAAATCTGAAAATTTGAGAGAACGAAAATCCGAAAATTCAAAAGAACTAAGATCCGAAAATAAGAACGAAAATCTGAAAATTCAAAAGAACTAAAATCCAAAAATAAGAACAAAAATCTGAAAATTCAAAAGAATCAAAACCCGAAAATAAGAACAAAATAAAGCTTTTTGGTCTACCTTGCATTTTGCCAGATGTAATAGCCAAGAGGTTTGCAGTACCCAATCCAACACCAGGAGAAGGCTGGCTTCTGCCAAGTATGATGGCTACATAGATAGAGTGACCACAAACGCTGAAGTCCACCATCTTTATGACTTTTTTTTATTTATGTGATATAAGGCCTCTTGGTCTACCTTGCCTTTTGCCAGATGTAATAGCCAAGAGGTTTGTGGTACCCAACTCAACACCAGGAGGAGGCTGGCTTCTGCCATGTATAATGGCTACATAGAGTGGCCCCAAACACCGAAGTCCACCATCTTTATAACTTTTTTTTTTATTTATGGGATATCAGGCTTTTTGGTCTACCTTGCATTTTGCCAGATGTAATAGCCAAGAGGTTTGCAGTACTCAACCCAACACCATGAGGAGGCTGGCTTCTGCCAAGTATGATGGCTACATAGAGTGGCCCCAAACACTGAAGTCCACCATCTTTATGACTTTTTTTTATTTATGTGATATAAGGCCTCTTGGTCTACCTTGCCTTTTGCCAGATGTAATAGCCAAGAGGTTTGAGGTACCCAACCCAACACCAGGAGGAGGCTGGCTTCTGCCAAGTATGGTTGGCTACATAGATAGAGCGGCCCCAAACGCTGAAGTCCACCATCTTTATGACTTTTTTTATTTATGTGATTTAAGGCCTCTTGGTCTACCGTGCATTTTGCCAGATGTAATAGCCAAAAGGTTTGGGGTACCAAATCCAATACCAGGAGGCCAGCCCCTATCAAGTTTGATTGGCTACACAGAGTGGAGTGGACACTGAAGTCCACCATACTTACAATTTATTTATTTAAGCCAATCTCATTTTTTTGTCAATAATTTTCTAGAGAGAGCGAGAGACAATCTACTTCTCTAATTACATACAAAGCTTTGGTAAGGAAAGGAGAAGGTGGTCAGAAGAGGCGTTGGGGAAGCTGGAGGTTTATACTTCACACTCCGTCTTCTTCCAGAAAGTGATCAGAGCCGTAACGCAGTAGAATTCCTTTTAAAAAAAAAATCGATGCCTCGGTGATTGTAATAAAACCATTCTTTACGTAAGAGTCCAGATGGCCTGCGTTAAAAATAGACAAGACAAAGAAAATGGCTGTGAAATAAGTGAGGGCAATCAAAGAGAAGAAATCACTGGCAGGAGATAAATGTTTTAGTTCCTCAGTTCAGTCATGCGATTTTTATCTACGCCGCGCTCAGTGTGCCTCTCCTTGGAATATAAGGAGGCACCTGTGCATTGATGAGGATAATAGGCAACACATTGAATACGGCAATTTGTCAGTTACGACGGCAACATGGAGCACGACCACCGAAGGCAAGGACCAGAACACAGATGTTCTGATCTACCATGCACAGCTGCCCACCTACCTGGGATCGGGGATGGAAGCGCTTGATTTGATGCCTTAAAGTGGATGTAAACCCACCACCCACCCAGTATAAACGAATGACGCAGTATTAATGTATATATACATGCAAGCCTCCTGCATCTATCCCTACCTTGCAAATGTCCTTCCTGTAAGCACTAGCAGCTCTGTAAAACTCTGAAATCAGAGGGTCTGTGTTTGCTGGAGTTTGGTGGGTGGAGTTGTGATGTCAAAAGCCTCCCCACCCACCTCTATACTGAGACATTGAGGAGGGAGGGAGGGGGGGGTGT
The DNA here is from genome assembly GCA_018402905.1 of Glandirana rugosa. Classification (NCBI taxonomy): domain Eukaryota; kingdom Metazoa; phylum Chordata; class Amphibia; order Anura; family Ranidae; genus Glandirana; species Glandirana rugosa. The sequence continues at coordinate 664,254 of BLSH010298453.1, read as the reverse complement.
AAAACTTTCTCTGCTGTGTGAAGGAGATAAGCAAATTGCTTGTCATTTACAGAGCAAGGGGCGGAACGACTGTGTATTTCCCTGTTAGTCAGACTTTCTCTTCCTGAAAAAGCTCATTACTCACAGTTGGATTAACTCTTTGTGGCAAGACTGGGCACAGATGGCATAACATGCTATACTCTACCAGGCAGAATTATTAATGAACTTTTTTTTTCGGGTTTACATCCACTTTAACCACTTCCCGACCGCTGTATGCAAAATGACGGCCGGGAAGTGGCTGAGTTATCCTGACTGGGCGTCATATACCGTCCTCAGGATAACAAGCCGCCGCGCGCATGGGGAGGCGTGTATCGCCACGATCGGTGGTGTGGGGGGGTCAGTCTGACCCCCCGCAATACCGATCTCGGTAAAGTGCTTCCATCCGAAGCACTTTACCATGTGATCAGCCGTGACCAATCACGGATGGTCACAGTGTAACACAGGAAAGCCGGCTTTCCTGTGCTCGGGTCTGCAGACCTGAGGAGGGGAGAGCTGATCGGCTGCATCCCTGACAGGGAGGGTTTGTGCTGATGATTTATCAGCACAGCCCTCCCTCGGATCGCCACCCTAGACCACCAGGGAGCCTGCCCAGGGACCACCAGGGATGTGCCCACCCAGGGCCACCAGGGAGTCGACCAAGGACCACCAGGGAGCTGATCTGGACCACCAGGGAGACCCCCCTAGACCACCAGGTAAGAGACATAGTGCCCTATGTGGATGGCACTCAGTGCCACCTTCAGATGCCACCCTAGACCACCAGGGAATGAGCCCCTATCAGTATATATGCCCACCAGTGCCCCTATCAGTGCTTACCAGTGCCCATATCAATGCGTACCAGTGCCACATATCAGTGCCCACCATTGCCACCTACCAGTGCCCACCTATCAGTGCCCATCAGTGCCCAGTGCCGCCAATGAGTGCCAATCAGTGCTGTCTATGAGTGCCCATCAGTGCCGCTTAGCAGTGTCCGTCAGTGCTGCATATCAGTGCCTGTCAGTGCTGCTTATCAGTGCCGCCTAACAGTGCCCATCAGTGCTGCATATAAGTGTCTCATCATCAGTGCCACCTCATCAGTCCTGCCTCATCAGTGCCAATCAGTACTGCCACATCAGTGCCCGTCAGTGTGGCCTCATCAGTGCCCACCAGTGATGGAGAAAATTTACTTATTTACAAAGTTTTGTGACAAAAATCGAGAATTTTTTTTTTCAAAATTTTCGGTCTTTTTTTATTTGTAGCGCAGAAAATAAAAAATGCAGGGGTGATCAAATACCACCAAAAGAAAGCTCTATTTGTGGGAACAAAATGATAAAAAATCTGTTTGGGTACAGCATCGCACGACCGCGCAATTGTCATTCAAAGCGCAACAGCACTGAAAACTGGTAGTAAAGTGTTCTAAGTGCATGGTATTGGAGTGGTTAAATTCTACAAACTTCTGTGTTTAGAAGGAAGTCTTTGTGGAACCCCCCGAGGGGGTGAGGGCATCACAACTTTGTGAAAGTGAAAGCTGAACTCGCACAATAATGACGTACAGTGGACTGCCCACCGAGCAAAACACGGGAGCAGCTGGGGGCTATTTGTCTGGAAATGTCTTTTTATTACATGAAAACAAATCATGTAGGTTAAGGCCGGAGTAAGGAAGGAAGCCTAGACGTAGGCCCGGCATGACGGCGTTAACCACTTCAGCCCCGGAAGGATTTCCCACGTTAGGACCAGAGCACTTTTTGAGATTCGGCACTGCGTCGCTTTAACCGACAATTGCGCGGTCATGCGACGTTGTACCCAAACAAAATTTGCGTCCTTTGCCCCCCACACATAGAGCTTTCTTTTGGTGGTATTTGATCCCCTCTGCGTCATTTTTGATCACCGCTATAAACAAAAGAAGAGCGACAATTTTGCAAAAAAAAAAACAATATTTCTTACTTTTTGCTAAAATACAAATCCAAAAAATATATATATATATATAAAAAAACATTTTTTCTTCATCGGTTTTGGCCAAGTTATATTCTTCCTCATATTTTTGGTAAAAAAAAAAATCGCAATCGGCGTTTGCGCAAAAGTTGCCGCGTTTACGACTGATAAGAATTAATTTCTGGGGTTTTTATTTTTTTGTTTACTACTAATGGCGGCGATCTGCGATTTTTAGCGGTACTGCGATATTGCGGCGGACATGTCGGAACATTTTGACACTTTTTTGGGACCAATGACATTTATGCAGCGATCAGTGCTATAAAAATGCATTGATCACTGTGTAAATGCCATTGGCAGGGAAAGGGTTAACCTGGAGGGGGCGCTCTAAGGGTTAACTGTGTTCCCTCAGTGTGTTCTAACTGTATGGGGGCTGGGCTGGCAGGGGGGGGGGGAGTGATCACGGCTCCCATATACAGGAAACCTGCGATCACATCCCTTCCCCCTCTGTCAGAACGGAGATCCATGTTTACATACACCGACCTCCGTTCTTTCACTGCGGGGGGGGGCCATCATGAGTAACTGGCGGAGATCGAGTCCACCCTACCCCCTCCCTGGCCGCCCCGGAACACAGTGAGCATGCGAGCGCGCCCCCCCCGGTGGGGCGCACGCACACTCACAATGCTAGTTATCGCAGCCGCCGTCAGGTGACAGCGGTTTGCGATAATGAACCACTTTGCCGCCGTCACGCTGCAGCGGGCAGGGGGGCAAGTGGTTAATAAGGAGTGAGGTAGTTACATGATTGGTGGGTAGAGATCTGCACAGTGGAAAAATGTGTTTAGTGTCATTTTGGGGTGAGTTATGTTTATAATTCTGTTTCGTTACATTCGTTACGTTAGAATTGTGTTTGTTTTCGGGAATTCATTTTGTATATATTCTTTATTTTCAAATCTATTCGAAATTAATTCGAATCAAAGTTTAAAATGAATTTGAATTAGAAAATTAATTTGAATTCAAAATGGAAACATTGCAATAAATACAGTAAGGTATAACATTGACATAAGATGATGATTCCTATTTAGGCTACTTTATAGAATGGAATAGAATGAAATCGAATAGAATTAAACAGAAAATAATAGTAAATGAAAGAATCGAATAGAAAGTAAAGGAATAGAATAGAATAGAGGGCCGGTGTGGTGTGGTGTGGCAGTGATCAGGGATACTGACTGCATGTAAATAAAATAAATAATTTTCGATTTTTTTAAAACATTTTTTTATTTTTTATTTTTTCACATCCTGTCATCCGAGTAATTCAGTGTCACCATGGTACTCTAGGGGAGTAATAGTTTTTTTTTTTTTTACACTGTCACTGCTTATAACAGTGATGATCACTGTTATAAGCAATAGTTAACTGTCATGAATGGCTTTCAGCTTGCTTACTGATTGACCACAGCTAATCACATGGTACAGGGTGCTGTGATTGACCCAGGTACCGTGTGATAGCTGAGGCCCATCACAGCATCACAACAGTAAGCAAGCTGTCGTGATCGAAAGCCATTCATGACAGTTTGCTTACATAATATCGTGTGATCGCTTCAATTGATCATATCAATCACAAGATACCCCCACCACTCACAGCGGCTGGGTACCAAGCGCCAGGATCTGCTGTGTCCACTGAACAGAGATTGAGCCACGTTAGTATGCATGTGCCAGGTGATGTACGGGTATGCCCCCTAGCCTGCAGCTGCCTTCCATCCGCAATAAATGTACTGTGGCAGGCAGCGAGGGGTTAAATCCGTATAAGACCTGAGCGGCTTGGTATGGGATTTCCTTCACACATTTTTTTATCTTTTTTTTTTTTTTTTTGCCGGAGGACGTACTCCATTGAAATCAATACCAGGGTCTAATATGTATTTTGGGGGGCTTAACTCTACAAAGAAAAAAAAAATGATATACTTTAAATTGCCATCAATTTACAATTTATTGCCACTTGCTAGCTGTGATTGGTCGCAGTGATCACATGGTACAGACTGGGCCAAACACATCCCATCTGTACCATGTGATTAGCTGTGGCCAATCACAGCTAATCACAACAAAAGAACCTGAATGAATCGATTTCATTCAGTAAAATGCTTGCTTATAGCAATGGAAGTCATTGCTATAAGCAATCATAATTGGTAAAAAAATGTATAAATACTGATCACTTCCCCAGAAGAATACAATGTTACTATGGTCACAGTGTGGTAAAAAAAAAAATCATCAAAAAAAAAATATATATATATTTTTTTGTGCTGTCACCAATCAGTGTCCCTGATCAATGCCACGTCGGTTAAAGAGAGACTGAGCGCTGTCCATCTCCAGGACTGCATGCAGCCACAGACAGAGAGCTGGAGGAAAGCCCAGCCCACCACCCAGGATCACAGAGAGGAAGGGGAACCGGAGCCGCTGTGGATTGTGGGAAGCGCAGAGCCCACTAGGAGCAACTATGACTTGAGGGAGATATAGTTCCCGGACAGACTGAGCATGCGTTTTTAGGAGGAGGGACTACATATCCCAGCATTACCAGAGCTCTGTGGAGAGGAAAAGGACAATCTGTTCCTGGACTTAAGGTAGAGGTGGGGAGGACATTGTGGGAGACAGACTGTGCAGCAGGCTTTAGGAACGCAAAGAGGCAAAGTAGCAGACATCTCCTGGTACATGGAAATGCCACTGTTGCTGATGGATGCTTCCACCTGACCATTGGGGAGAACACAACTGTTGCTGACCATGGCCGCGACCCGGTCACTGGGGAGAACTCCGCTGCCTTTAGTATCACTAAGCTGCTGAAGGAGAACAGAGGGAGACCAGCTGTCACCCCCAGGAGTTGGTGAGAGGCCGCTGACCAAACCCTACTGCCAGAGGCGTAACTAGGAACCTTCAGGGCCCCGGTGCAAGAAATTATGAAGGGCCCCCTGACCCCTGGCCAGGGCCCTTTCCTCTTCCCACTGATCCTGGGGCCCTTTATGCCTATCATGGGTCCCTTTATTATGGTACTGCAGTGTGGCCCTTTCACAAGTTTGCAGCAGGCCCCAGGGGGACCAGGGTAGCACACAGGGGCCCTAGGAACAGCAGAAGACAAGTAAACTGGATAGAGGAAAATGGAGGAGATTGGGTCCTCTAAATGCCACCCCCGCCATCCCTCCTATTCAGGTGTACAAGGGAGGCACATGGGCCCCCTGGACTATGGGGCCCGGTTGCAATTGCAACCCCTGCAACCCCTATCGTTACGCCCCTGCCTACTGCACCTTATTAAAAAGGAACAATATTGTTTGCTTGGGACGCAGTGCAGGTGCCTATACCGGAGTTAGGAGGAACTTATCCTGAGTAATCCAATGCCAGATCTGGGCCCCAACATGCTGGCCAGCAGGAGAGGGTTTAACCGGTTCCCGACCGGCTCGCATACTTTTACTGCTGCAGAGTGGCAGCGTCCCGCGAATTGCCGTCTATAAACGGCGGCTTGTGCGTACGCTATAGCGGGCAGGAGCATGCCACCGGTAGTACGCTCTTGTGCCCGCCGCACTCTGCAGGAGTGTGGCTGAGGCTTGGGCAGACTCGATCTCCACTGGCGAGCCGTGATTGCCTGGCAGAGAGGAAGAACGGGGAGCCACCGATGTAAACATGGCAGTTCCCCGCTCTGTCAGTGGGCATTTAAAAGATCTACTGATCCCTGGGTTCAGTTAGATATGTCATGCCCCTGGTAGCCCATCCCCCTCACAGTTAGAAGACGCCTAGGGAACACAGTTACCCCCTAGCTCTCCCCCTGCAGGTTAACCCCTTCACTGCCAATGACATTTATACAGTAATCAGTGGATATTTAAATTTCTGATCGCTGTATAAATGCCATTGGTCCCAAAAAAGTGTCAAAAATGTCCGACATGTCCGCTGCAACATCGCAGTCCCGATAAAAATCGCAGATCGCCGTCATTACCAGTAAAAAAAAAAAATTGTAAAAACACCAGAAATTAATTCTCATCATCCGTAAACGTGGCATCTTTTGCGCAAACCAATCAATAAACGCCGATTGCGATTTTTTTTTTTACCATAAATATGAGGAAGAATATAAATCGGCCAAAACCGATGAATAAATTTGTTTTTTTTATATTTTTTTTTTTTTGGATTTGTATTTTAGCAAAAAGTAAGAAATATTGTTTTTTTTTTTTTTGCAAAATTGTCGCTCTTTCTTTGTTTATAGCGGTGATCTTAAAGTGGTTGTCAACTCATGACAGCCACTTTAACCTCCCTGGCGGTATTCCCGAGTTTGGCTCGGGGTGGAATTTCAGTACCATTAGCGGTAACCCCGAGCCACACTCGGGATCGCATCGCTGGATCCAGGCAGCGTTACTCACCTTGTCCCCTGGATCCAGCGATGTCCCCCCACTGTGTCAGCGTGTCTGTCCCTCCGCCCGATGCCTCTGTGTGCCGGGCTCCGTTCCCTGCGAGCGTCGCATCGCACGGGGGCGGAGACCGGCGGGAAATTCAAATAGTGAAACACACACAGCACACATACAGTACACTGTGATCTTATAGATTACATTCATGGGCGTCCGCAGATAGGGGCAAGGGGGGGCAATTGCCCCCCCCCTGGAATCAGGGATCGGATCGGGGGTTGCCCACTAGGTCCTTATCCTCTTGGGCTATGTATGAAGTCTCTGATCGTCTTGTGTGCCATGTCCACAGTCTCAGACCATCTCCTGTACTATGTCTGCAGTCTCTGACCATCTCCTGTAGTATGTCTGCAGTCTCTGACCATCTCCTGTAGTATGTCTGCAGTCTCTGACCATCTCCTGTACTATGTCTGCAGTCTCTGACCATCACCTGTAGTACTGTCTCTTATACAC
>BLSH010298453.1:584477-596075 GCA_018402905.1 Glandirana rugosa | reverse complement strand
TATTTGTAGGGCACTTGCCCTAGTTTGAAGATGATTTTGGAACAGTTATATGGTTTCTACCGTTAATTAATACTTTTCAGACACAGTTTGAAGATGATCCACATTCACCTCCATTTTTGCTTTTTTTTGTTTTTATTTTTTAAAAAATATTTAAAGTTATTTCCCTGTCCCCATTTTTTTTGTAGGGCACTTGCCCTACCCTTACCCCCATTTTACTTCCTTTTGCAGCCCTCTGGGGCTTTCCAGGACTTTGCTACAGCCATTTTTGTGCCTAAAAGTTCGGGTCCCCATTGATTTCAATGGGGTTCGTTGTCCGTGCGATCGTTCGGGTTCCGTCCGGACCCGGACCCGGACTTTGTCCCGAAGTTCGGACGGACCAGCAGAACCCGAACGTCCAGGTGTTCGCTCAACTCTAGTTGTGGGGCCCAAAGCAGCTGCCTCATATTTGCAAACTATCCTGGTGACTCTATTCATATGTAAATAGTGGCAGCCAGCTGCGCTGATAGGTAAACACAGGTGGCAGTCATATGTATATCATGCCCCCCTGAGGTCATATTCACCATCACCTATTCTGGATGCTGCCCACTGGGGAGACAAAGGCATGCTTGAAAGTCCACAGCACATGTCAGCAGATGCATAAGGGTGTCATTAATAATCAATGGCACTGCTGTGTATCTGCTAAAGATCAGTGCATTTCTGTGGTGTCAGGAAAGTGACTTTGTGCTCCCCAGTCCGTGGTGTGCAGGCAGTGAGGAGATGATCTGCTGTAACCTCTAGCAACCAATCTGTGGGCAGTAATGATGTGCATTAACCTCTAGCAACCAATCAGTGAACAGTATTGATGTTCAGTAATCTCTAGCAACTAAACAAGCAGAAAGCATGTGCTGTAACCTCTAGCAACTAATCAGTGAGCCGTAATGTGTGCTGTAACCTCTAGCAACCAATCAAAATCACTGCTGATCTGATTCAGTAAACTGATTTTGAGTCTAGTTGCTATTTATCACAGGTGGAGAGCGAAATTGTGTGGGGGAGGGGCCCAAGAAAATATTTGTCCAGGGTTCAATCAATATCAAAGACGCCCCTGAATGTAATGCAAGTATAACTATCCCATCCAGGATAATGCATGGTGATCCGGGATATATGTGGATTCCATGCATAAAGCAACACTAGAGGTGACTGAGCAGAAAGAAGAATAGAGGAAGATCGGGAAAATGAGAAGAGGATGAAGAAAAGAGAATCAAACGAAGAAGGAAAGAAGGGAGAGAAGAGTCTGCAGGGCACGGGGCCAGGGGAACATCTGGAGTAGAGCGCTATCACACCGGGAAGGCATAGCATGCATGTGTAATCCATCACCTTTGTTTGCTTGTATTGATTTGCACTTAGGAGCCACACCTCCAAATAAATCCTCCGTCACCTTTTTTTGTGTGTAATCCATGGCTGCCAAACTCTGAGAAATTTGTTGTGCGATTCTAAAAGGATAGCTGTCAACTTTTTATTCACCATGACATCGTCCATGCGTTTTTTTTACTGCCTCAAAACTGAGCAGGGGGGTTCTCCATGCCTTCCCTATGGTTAATTTAGTAGCAGTAAAAAGGTGTTGGGCCAACTGCCATTCTGGGCGTAACAATTCAGCGATTGGTTTACCTAAAGGGCTTCATAGGGATCCCTTTTTAGATGAACATGAAATAAATTATGGAGAAGGGCGTAGACCCTGACCCACAATCTGCGCACCCTCGGGCATGACCACCAAATATGAGCCATAGAGAATTCCTGGGAGCATCCCCGATAACACAGAGAGGGGAATAACATGGGATAAAACGAGCCAATCTGGCGATGTATGGCACCATCTACAGTATCTCACAAAAGTAAGTACACCCCTCCCATTTCTTCTATCTTTTCATGTGACAACACTGAAGAGCTGACACTTTGCTACAATGTAAAGTAGTGAGTGTACAGCTTGTATAACAGTGTAAATTTACTGTCCCCTCAAAATAACTCAACACACAGCCATTAATGTCTAAACCACTGGCAACAAAAGTGAGTACTCCCCTAAGTGAAAATGTCCAAATTGGGCCCAATTAGCCACACCCCCCCCCCCCCCCGGGTGACTCGTCAGTGTTACAAGGTCTCAGGTGAGAATGGGGAGCAGGTGTGTTAAATTTGGTGTTATCACTCTCACTCTCTCATACTGGTCACTGGAAGTTCAACATGGCACCTCATGGCAAAGAACTCTCTGAGGATCTGAAAAAAAGAATTGTTGCTCTACATAAAGGTGGCCTAGGCTATAAGAAGATTGCCAAGACCCTGAAACTGAGCTGCAGCACAGTGGCCAAGACCAAACAGCGGTATAACAGGACAGGTTCCACTCAGAATGGATGATACACTGGATGGTGCTAGTGCATGGTGATTAGGCACAACCGGCAACCAACCCCCGCGCACGCCTATAGGCCTAATGGTGACCTTCAGAGCCAGGAAGAGCTGACATCCTTCTTCACAGTGTGGGTTACTAGGCATAGTGGGTAGAGTAATTTGGACGCCAGGCACTTTGAGAATGCAAAAAGAGATTTATTGTCTCTTAACAAACTAGGGGGAGAGGGTTTATGGCCAGGACACCCTTAGACAGGTGAAAAAACACTTAGCAGACTCTGAGACAAAAATAGGAATAGGAGGTCAGCTAAACAGTTCAAGGGCCTTTAAGCTGGATTGCAGCGAACTTTATCTGTAGACCGCTGTCTCCTATAGCAACTGAACTTGTAACTTTGACTTCACGGCAGATCATAACTCACTGTATTCCACTGTAGCAAAACCCAAACCCTCTGGGGTGGGATTTTTGGAGGCACAAGGATGGTCGTATATGTGAAACATGTAGTTTTATTGTTACAAGTATTAAAAATATTACATATTAAACATGATTAAAAAGGTAGACAAAATAGTATCCATAATTCTTTGCATGATAGGAGAGAACATCGGCGGCTGGTCCATAAGGGGCGCTTGGGCGCCGCCTCCCTGCCGCTGACAAGAAGGAAGAAAAAAAAAAGTCAGCCCGGCCCCCCTGCAGGAGGCGCTGGTATATTGACTTTTTTTTTCCCTCGGCTCCTTGCCAGCTGACAGCAAGTAGTGAGCCAATTGGCCAGTCTGGCTCTCCGTGCTGACTGGCCACTCTCCAGCTCTCCCGTTTTGCCTGCCCGCCGCACTCATGGCCCGGCTGGAGAGACCATGGCCCTGTGGTTGGGGACCCTTGCCTGAGAGACTCAGGGCTATGGCCCCCAGATTCTGGGCTATAGCCCCAATAGCCACCCCCTAGCTACGCCTCTGATCAGAACATTGATGATCAGTGCCCAAGTATGTTTGCATTGTGATCAGCTGTGATTGGACACAGCTAATCACATGGTAAAGGGCTGCTGTGACTGGCCCTTTACCCCGATCTGTGATCAGCTGTGTCCGAAGGACACATAATTCACAGAGCGCGCTGGCTGTGCGACGCAGTGGGCATGTGTGGTGGGTCATGGAGGATGTCCACTGGATGACCACTCTGTCGCCATTAATCAGTGGTTAAGCTAGCATATTCTGTAAACACTGATGAAATTTGCATTTTTAACGTGGCTTTTTTACTGGCGTCGGTACCGATGTTACAGCTCGTTTTACATAACGCACGTGTAGGTGAGGCATGAGTATTAATGTAGCACCCTGGTCTTGAGCAGGTATGTTGTCAAATTTAGTTCGCTAGGTGGCAACTAGCCTGGCCAATTGTTAGGGGATCTCTTGATTCTTTCCCTAATTCTGGGTTTGATGCAGATCTCTCCTCTGCCACTGGGTGGCATTCCTACTTATGGCATTGGAATGATAAGGTGCATATGAACTTTGAGTATGAATGGATAGGCTGCTCAAGCCAATTGGCAGGAGTTTTCTTGGGTCCCATGACCTGCTGGGAGAGACTATTTATTTGGGAGGAGCCAGGTGATCGTGCTCTGTGCCACCCGGGCGGCTGTCTGGGTGGACGTGTGTTGAAGATTCCCGGTTGCTAGGCTAGATGCCGGTGCCCTATTCGTGAGCGCTTGGTTGCTAGGCAGTCTGAGGCCTACCCAGGACAGGACGCAGCAGTGCGGGGTTGGGGCTTCATATCGGAAGCCTAACCGAGTTGCACGGATTCTGCCGGCCAGAGAGCCCCCTCTTTGTCGGAGGTGAAGGGACAGAGTTGCTAACGGAGGACAAACATTCCTGTCGCCAGAGGCAAAGCGTGAACCAGGGTCACAGGTAAAGGGGAAACTGTCGCCCTCAAGGGACAATGCTCCAGTTATCGGAGGCCAGAGTTCAGAGTCTGAGAGAGTACAAGAGCAGCCTTTTGACGGTGGAGAAGTTGGAAAAGTCTCAGTGGAAGTCAAGCTAGGAACCCAGCAGGTCAGCAGGGGTGACCCTTGCAAGAGAGTTCGGCTGAAGAGCCGAGAAAGAGACCCAGCAAGTCGGCGTGGGGACACTCAGGAGATAAAGCAGTTGGCTGTGTGAAATTCAAGGGTCCCAGTGGCAGTTGGAGTCCAAGGAGTCTTTAAAGAGACTTCAAGACCTTCAAGTTCATGAAGCTACAGCAGGAGGCAGTGAGATGGAGGCCAGGTCTACACAACGGGGATACCAAGCTTGGTATGTGTATCAATCTGTGTTGAAGTCAAAAGTACAAGTTCAATATTTCAAAGGAGATAGTTCTCCTCAGGCACAGTTCAGTGAGAAGGCCTGTGGGACTGTACAACTATCCTATTGTCCTATTTCTGTCAATCTCTGAGTCTGCCATACCCATCCAAAGGGTGTCCTGACCCTAACCCTCTCTGCTTAGTTCTTTAAGAGAAAATAAATCTCTTTTGTTCTGCATCATCAAAGTGTCTGGCGCCCAATTTAATTCTTCTATCTGCACCCACTATGCCTAGTAACCCACACTATGAAGATGGATGTCGGCTGTCCCTGGCTCTGGAGGTCACCATCAGGCCTCTAGGGGTTGGGGCTCTGGCTACATTAAAAAAAAAGTCAAAGAGTAAAATAACTCTATAAAAAGTCCAAATTGACCAAAAAAAAAAAAAGACCTAGAAAAAAGATGTAGAGGAAGAACCTCAATTAGAACAGTAGATACCCAATAGGGCATAAACCCCCAAAGAGCACTTTTTTATTGGTTATTTTATTTTTGATTATGTTAATGTAATGGTGCTGCCAATCTATATATTGATATTTGGTATAGGTTCTTGTATCTTAACCGGTTCCCGACCGACTCGCGTACATTTACTGCTGCAGAGTGGCGCTGTAGTGCGAATCGCCATCTATAAATGGCGGCCCGCTTGTGCGCAGCTAGTGGGCAGGAGTGTGCCGTCGCCAGCGCGCTCTTGTGCCCGCAGCACTCTGCAGCAGTGTGGCTGTGGGCCCAGCGGACTCGATGTCCGCCGGCTACCCGCGATGACCTGGCAGAGAAGAAAAATGGCGAACCACCGATGTAAACACGGTTCAGGCGGGATGTAAGAGATCTACTGATTCCTGTCACTGGGATCAGTTAGATCTCTGGTGCCCCTGGCAACCCAGCCCCCTCACAGTTAGAACACCTAGGGAACACAGTTACCCCCTAGATCTCCCCCTGCAGGTTAACCCCTTCCCTGCCAATGACATTTATACAGTAATCAGTGGATATTTAAATTTCTGATCGCTGTATAAATGCCATTGGTCCCAAAAAAGTGTCAAAAATGTCCGACATGTCCGCCGCAATATCACCATCCTGATAAAAATCGCAGATCGCCGCCATTAGTAAAAAATAGTAAAAAAAAGCCATAAATTAATTCTCATGGTTTGTAAACACGGCAACTTTTGTGCAAACCAATCAATAAATGACTATCACTATTTTTTACCACTAATATGAGGAAGAATATAAACCTATGGAAGAGCCCTGGGGCCATCATAATTTTTTTTTTTAGAGCTTTGAGTTTGAAAAGAAATATTTTTACAGACATCATAAAAGGTTTTTTTTTTTACATAATTATGTGTTTGAATGTCAGAATTCTCAATTTTTTTTTTTCAGAATTCTGAGATTAAAAGTCAGAATTCTGAGTTTTTGAATGATCAGTTTGAAAAAAAAATTTTTTTCAAGAATTCTGAGTCTGAAACACAGAATTCTGAGATTAAAAGTCAGAATTCTGAGTTTGAAAGTCAGAATTCTGACTTTCAAACTCAGAATTCTAGAAAAAAATTTTTTTTTCAAACTGATCATTCAAAAACTCAGAATTCTGACTTTTAATCTCAGAATTCTGACTTTCAAACTCAGAATTCTGACTTTTAATCTCAGAATTCTAGAAAAAAATTATTTTTATAAACTCATCATTCAAAAACTCAGAATTCTGACTTTTAATCTCAGAATTCTGTGTTTCAAACTCAGAATTCTAGAAAAAAATTTTTTTTTATAAACTCATCATTCAAAAACTCAGAATTCTGACTTTTAATCTCAGAATTCTGTAAAAAAAAAAAAAAATTGAGAATTCTGACATTCAAACACATAATTATGTAAAAAAAAAACCTTTTATGATGTCTGTAAAAATATTTCTTTTCAAACTCAAAGCTCTAAAAAAAAAATTTATGATACCGGCCAAAACCGATTAATAAATTCGTTTTTTATATATTTTTTTTTTTTGGATATGTATTTTAGCAAAAAGTAAAAAAAATTTAGTTTTTTTTTGCTCTTTTTTTGTTTATAGCGGTGATCAGAAATGATGCAGAGGGGATCAAATACCACCAAAATGAAGCTCAATTTATGGGGAAAAAAAAGGACGTCAATTTTGTTTGGGTACAACGTCGCACGACCGCGCAATTGTCAGTTAAAGCGACGCAGTGCCGAATCGCAAAAAGTGCTCTTGTCCTACAGTGGGAAATCCTTCCGGGGCTGAAGTGGTTAAAGGTCAAGGTCAGGGTCCGCATGTTTTGGACAGGATCTTTTTTTTTAACCACTTGCCAACCAGCCGCAGTCATTTTACTGCGGCAGCTCGGCTCGTCCCCGCCAATCGCCGTCATTGCACGTCGGTCGCGGGAACGGATTTTGTGGGCACGCGCGTGCGCCCACTGGCCAGCGGGTGAGCCAATTAGCGGGCGCGGCGGACTCGATGTCAGCCTGCCACCCAGCGATCGCCCCAGAGAGAGGCAGAATTGGGATCTGCCAGTGTAAACAAAGCAGATCCCCGTTCTGTCAAGGGAAATGAGAGAGATCGTCCGTTCCCAGCTATCCAATGACAGACATCAAATAGCCTTGCTGACTGCATTACAAGCATTAAGGCGATACCAGCTAAGCACATAATTCCAAATAAAAAGTAAATGAGACCTCAGAAAACATGGCAGCTAATGGCCAACACTTCCTTTCTACAGACGTGTTTCTTTGTTGCTGGATGTACGACTCCCTCTGTTCCCGAAGTGCTTATTAATCAATGCAGCCTCTATGTGACCTCTCCAAATAACCACATTTGTAGACTTGCTTCAAATTAGTTCTGATAATCGAGTTTAATGAACCTTATGTTGGTTTGAAGAGCCTTTTGGAAAGGGACAGCGGGACCTCAGGACCTAATAGGCACCTTTTCCTCGTGTACCAGAAATCATTATGACTCCCATTAGGTATCCTTATTCAGCCTCTTTATCTTCTTCTGTAGAGTACTTGAGTCCCGTATGATAGAAAGATGTTTGATTGGGTCCGGGCAGCAGATGGTGGAAGTTGGGTCTGACTTTCCTATAACCGGATAATAGTAAGAAAAGAGCATTCGTTTAGTAGGTCTGTGATTGGTGTAGTGATGAGAAACTCATTGAAAATCTGCTTCACCCCATCCTCACATCAGTGGCATCGCTATGGGGGTGCAAATCACACATGGGTAACACGCACCCACCCAGGGCCGGCTCTACCACTAGGCGGAGTAGGCGGCCGCCTAGGGCGCACTGCCGCCTAGGGGCGCCTGGCCACTGTTGATCTGTCATTGGCTGCTCTGCATTGATTCATGTAAAAACTGACACTGCCTGACTGAGATATTGAGATTGTATTATCACATGCCATTTGTAAATGTATATAGAAATAGTGACTGGTCTGCCAAATACCCCCCCCTCCACCCCCACCCCCCGTGGGGCTGAATTTGATTGGCACAGGTAAAGCTGTATTTGATGGGCACAGGTAAAGCTGTATTTGATGGGCACAGGTAAAGCTGTATTTGATGGGCACAGATGAGGCTGTATTGATTGGCACTGGTGAAGCTGTATTGATGGGCACAGGTGAGGCTGTATTGATTGGCGCTGGTGAAGCTGTACTTGATGGGCGCTGGTGAGGCTGCATTTGATTGGCGCTGATCAGGCTGCAATTCATTGGCGCTGATCAGGCTGGGCAGGAAAAGGGGGTGGGGTCAGGGATGGAGCCAAGGGGGCAGCAAAATGAGGTTTCGCCTAGGGTGTCAAAAATCCTTGCACCAGCCCTGCACCCACCATAGGGGTGACACCATCAAGTAGAAAGTAATATCCGACGGTGATGGTGTCACCCCTCCCCCCCCATCCGTGACAGCGCACGGATTGGCGCACCGGCATTTAGAGGGCCGCTTTTGGGGTCACCACCTCTCTGCACTCTGCTGTCATTGGCCAGGTTTTCCCCAGCCTTAGGCTCCGCCCCTACACTCTTCAATCCACCCTCCCGGCCCAGCTAGGGATGCGTGGCCCCTCCACTGTGTTGTAGGGATGCAGCCGCAGGGGGAGACTCTGGGATCCAATGGAAGCTGCACATCGTCCGCCAATTGCGCCACCGGGATTGGACACAAGGCAAGGCTCCTCCTGTCCTGTGAGTACCGATCCCCTCCCCAATTTGATTTCATTTTTGAAGATCATAAATTTCACAAAAGGACTTTTAAGACCCTATTTATAACTGAGCTTTTGTAGCTCAACACTCCAAAATGCTCAACATCTAAGATTCTTCATAAGTCAATGATGACTGTAAACACATGAGCGCTCACGTGCCTGTAGTGGGATGCCCGACTTACACGAGACACTTTTGAAGCAGAATTGGGCATGTTAGGCCTCATAGGCTTGAATGAGAATGCAGTGTGCAAACTGAGCGTTTTTCTTTTTGGGCAATTTACAGCCTGTAGAATAGTATTCCTCCCATAAGTGCTTTCCATAGGCTAAAACAAAAATGCCTGAATCTTGAATACACATGTAAAAAGCTTGAAATACACCCCTAAAAACACTCATATATGTGTAGTGTCTTCCGGTAGTAACTGGTGCGCTGCACTGTGGGAGCGCCCTTTTTCAGCAGTAGAGCAAAGGAGACCGCCGAATATGGATGCTGCAGTCACACTGTCAATCCAAACAGCAGCTTGCTCTTCAGCCACAGCACAGCTCGGCACAGCACAGCTCGGCACAGCACAGCTCGGCACAGCACAGCTTGGAACAGCACAGCTCGGCACAGCACAGAACAGCACAGCTCGGAACAGCACAGCTCGGAACAGCACAGCTCAGAACAGCACAGCTCGGCACAGCACAGCTCGGCACAGCACAGCTCAGAACAGCGCAGCTCTGCACAGCTCAGCTCGGCACAGCACAGCTTGGAACAGCACAGCTCGGCACAGCACAGAACAGCACAGCTCGGAACAGCACAGCTAGGAACAGCACAGCTCAGAACAGCACAGCTCGGCACAGCACAGCTCGGCACAGCACAGCTCAGAACAGCGCAGCTCTGCACAGCACAGCTCGGCACAGCACAGCTCCACACAGCACAGCACTAGCTCCCAATCCTCTCCAGGTGATGCGCATCCCCCAACTGCCCCAGATCTTTCCCGGGCTTTTGCTTATGTAGCAGTACCCCTGTAAGGGCTGCTGATAGTTGTGGTACATCTGTCACCCAACCTGCTCAGCCAAGCACACAATCCTCAGTCACTCAGTAGACTGAAGACAGTCCGTGCACTTTGTTTTTATGTTTTATTGGGGGCATTAAACTTGGATGGGGTTAAGGTAGGTGTGGGATGCCCACTTGATTGAAGAAAAAAAATGGAATTCTTGGGACTGAAGCTATATACACTCCCTGCATATACACTTCAAGCTCCAGCACATCACTTAGTTACAGTTCCTCCAGGACCAGCTAGCAATGAATTGAGGGCTGGCACTGGCTCAGCCAGGCCTAAGCAGGTGCCCTTTTGCAGGCAGAGACCGCAGGCACCTTTGGTGTAGCAAAATGAAGGTAGTCCCAGTGCTAGCTGTCCCACTTGGCTACTGATCCCAGCACCACATCTTCAGGCCCTGCCAGCCCTCCTGGCTGCAGCTGCCTCTCTCCACTGCCCATGCCACCACAGTCCTCTGCACTCATCCCAGACTACAATCTCCCAGTCCTCTCAGGCGTGCCTCCCAGTCCTCCTGACTGCGTGTTCCTCTTGGCTGCGACCTGTTGTTCCGACTTGCCTGGCAGTGCTCTCCTGCTGTCCTCTCCTTGCTACCGTGCCACCTGTCCAGGACATTTCTGTGTCCTCTCTGCACCCGAGCCCAGGCCCAAGGTCAGCCCCCCAGACTGGGTAGCTCCCTCAAAGGCCACGACAGCCTAACACTCCATCCCCAGCTTCCACCCGAACAACTTCTCCCCAGCTGGGCTGACCATTGAGGAGGCCTGCCCCCTGTCAATCCAAGTTGGGGATTGGTCAGGGCCCTAAGAATACTGCAGGCAGCTCCACCTCTCCTCCTTTCTTTCCAGAAGATTCTAGCATGTTCTGGAAACAAGTGTGAGGTCTCAGTGATGCTACCTGTGAGTCATCCAGCTCTCCCTGGCTTTCTGCCAACCCAGGAATCAAACAGAGACAGGCTTGTCGGCCAGCCAAAGCTGCAAGAATTTGCCTGCACTGACAAAATCCCTGTCTCACTCCTAGCACTACTAGAGGGTGCTGCACTTATGTCTGACCCCTCCTGCTCCCAGGTGTCTATGGGCCTTGTAGTTGCAGCCCAGGGACAGTTATAGTTTGAAACCTCCTCTGAGATTACATCTCTCAGGTGTCTCCTGTGTAAAGCCAGCCATGGCTAGATAGGACATCCCTGGTATCGCCATCTTGTGGACAAAGAAAATTCTGCAATTACGCAGCGTTTCGTCGTGCTGACGTTTTCAGGGGGCGTGACAGGAAGAGCCGACGTCTCCCACTTTTCTTATACTATATCATTAACCATTACCATGCTTTCTCCAGGACGCATTGATCCATATGACACACTGACATAAGTAATGTGCAGGCCTACTACAATCCTTTCCTCCCATATATCACAATGGTATACAGGACTACTGCCTCCTTTATCCTCTATACTAAGATAATAGGGCACCCTCTAGTCTAGAGGGTAAAGGAGGCAGCAATGGTGGATCTTTTTTTCCTGAAGGTGGCAAATCGATTCTGATGCTGGTGGGAACGTGGCACAACTGTGAGCTGAGCCTTTACGGCGCGGTCCCATTCACAGCTGTCAAACATGACATGTAGTATTGAAATTGCTGCTAAGCATCACAGTCTCAGTAATGTGTCTCCATCTGAGCAGCACCATGTCTGCTTGTAGGTGGGTGGCCCATGGGGGGGAGTTGGTAAAAATGCAAATCAACCACCT
>BLSH010298453.1:556610-575208 GCA_018402905.1 Glandirana rugosa | reverse complement strand
TGTCCATCAAAGTACCCGAGTACCTGTCACCTGCCCATCAGAGTACCCGAGTACCTGTCACCATCCCATCTGAGTACCCGAGTACCTGTCACCAGACCATCAGAGTACCTGAGCACCTGTCACCTTCCCATCAGAGTACCTGAGTACCTGTCACCAACCCATCAAAATACCCGAGTACCTGTCACCAGACCATCAGAGTACCTGAGTACCTGTCACCAACCCATAAAAGTACCTGAGTACCTGTCACCAACTCATCAAGGTACCCGAGTACCTGTCACCTGCCCATCAGAGTACCAGAGTACCTGTCACCAGCCCATCAGCGTACCCAAGTAACTGTCACCAGCCCATCAGTGTACCTGAGTACTTGTCACCTGCCCATCAGATCACCCGAGTACCTGTCACCAGCCCATCAGAGTAGCCGAGTACCTGTCACCAGCCCATCAGATCACCCGAGTACCTGTCACCAGCCCATCAGTGTACCCGAGTACTTGTCACCTGCCCATCAGATCACCCGAGTACCTGTCACCAGCCCATCAGAGTACCCAAGTACTTGTCACCAACCCATCAGAGTACCTGGGTACCTGTCACCAGCCCATCAGAGTACCCAAGTACCTGTCCCCATCCCATCAGAGAACCTGAGTGCCTGTCATCAGCCCAGCAAAGTATCTGAGTACCTGTCACCTGCCCATTGGAGTACCCAAGTACCTGTCACCACACCATCAGCGTACCCTAGTACCTGTCACCAGACCATCAGCGTACCAGAGTACCTGTCACCAGCCCATCAGAGTACCCAAGTACCTTTTACCAGTCCATCAGAATACCAGAGTACCTGTCTCCAGCACATCAAAGTACCCGAGTACCTATCTGCCCAGTATTTTCTTTCCACGTTTTTCAAAGACTTGTGTAAAAAAATGAACCATTAAAAAGACTCATAATGCATCATAGATTATACGTTGGGGTGTTTTCTTTCCAAAATGGGGTCATTTTGTGGGTAATTCCATTGTCCTGGTGCTCCGGGGACTTCAAAAGTGTAATAGGTCGTTAGGAAATTAGATGTGAAATTTCTGCTCCTAGAATGCCTGACGGTGCTCCCTGCATGTTGGACCTCTCTATGTGGCCAGGCTGTGTAAAAGTCTCACACATGTGGTATCGCCATACTCAGGATGAGTAGCAGAATATATTTTGGGGGGTCATTTTTGCTATGTACATGCTATGTGTTAGATGTGAAAATTCTGCTCCTAGAATGTGGCCAGGCTGTGGAAAAGTCTCACACATGTGGTATCGCCATACTCAGGGCGAGTAGCAGAATGTATTTTGGGGTGTAATTGGAAGTATGCATATGCTGTGTGTGAGAAATAACTTGTTGTTATGACAATTTTGTGCAAAAAAAATAAAATAATAATAATTTCTTAATTTTCCCAAGAATTGTGGGAAAAAAAGTACAACTTCAAAAAACTCGCCATGCCTCTTACTAAATACCTTGGAATGTCTACTTTTCAAAAGGGGTAATTTGGGGGGTATTTGTACTTTCCTGACATTTCAGGGCCTCAAGAAATGAGATCGGCCATCAGTGCATCAGGTGTGATCAATTTTCAATGATTGGCACCATAGCTTGTAGACTCTATAACTTTCACACAGACCAAATAATATTCACTTATTTGGGTTATTTTTTCCAAAGATAGGTAGCAGTGGAGGTTTTGGCCCAAATTTATGAACAAAAATTACTTATTTGCAAAATTTTATCACAGAAACTAAAAAAAAAGTGTTTTTTTTTTTCAAAATTTTCGCACTTTTTTCACTTATGTCGCAAAAAATAAAAAACCCAGAGGTTCTTAAACACCACCAAAAGAAAGCTCTATTTGTGGGAAAAAAATGATAAAAACTTGGTTTGGGTACAGTGTAGCATGAGAGAGTAATTGTCATTCAAAGTGTGAGAGCGCTGAAAGCTGAAAATTGGTCTGGGCAGGAAGGGGGTATAAACGTCCGGTATTGAAGTGGTTAACCCCTTCATGTCGACGTAACACGTATATGCGGCCTCACTGCACAGGGCTTTTATATGTGTGGCCGCATATATGCGTGTCTCCCTTTGCTCTGGGAGTGCGCCGCATGGTGCGCTCCCAGCACAGAGACCGGGGTCTCACCAGGAGCCCCCGAGCCCCGTAGTAGCGATTGGGACCCGGAACTCCTGATTCCAGGTCACCTGCTGTGGTAGCCTCAGATTGGCCACTCACTGTGAAGCCCGCCCCTGAGGTTTTTCTTTCTTTCTGTGAATGGAGAAGGAGGATACAATGGATCTTTCTCCTTCCTTGCAGAAGAGGGGAAAAAAAGCATTTGTAAAAAAAAAAAAAAATTGTTTAAATAAATAAATAATAATAATAAAAAATAGCTAGATCAACGTTTGATCTAGGTCAGTGCCAGGGTTAGTGTTTGGGTCAAGAAAGGGTTTAAAGGTTAAGGTCAGGGTCAAGATGGACTGTATGGTGGAGTCGCCAGAAGAAAGCCATTACTATGCAAATGCCAACAAGTATCCCTCTTACAATACGCCAAACAGCACAGAGACAAGACTCAAACCTTCTGCCACAAAGTCATTTTGGAGCGATGAGACCAAAATTGAGCTTTTTGGCCACAACCATAAACCCTACATTTGGAGAGGAGTCAAAAAGGCCTGTGATGAAAGGTTCACCATCCCTACTGTGAAACACGGCGGTGGATCGCTGATGTTTTGGGGATGTGCGAGCTACAAAGGCACAGGAAATTTGGTCAAAATTGATGGCAAGATGAATGCAGTTATCAAAAAATACTGGAGGAACATTTGCATTCATCAGCCAGGAAGCTGCGCATGGGACGTACTTGGACACTCCAACATGACAATGATCCCGAGCCCCGTACTAGAGATCGGGACCCGGAACTCCTGATTGCAGGTCACCTGATTGCTGTGGTAGCCTCAGATTGGCAGTGATCAGTCACTGTAAAGCCCGCCCCTGAGTTTTTTTTTTCTTTCTGTGAATTGACCCAAACCCTTACTAGTGTTTGTGTCAAGTAAGGGTTTAACCACTTGCCGACCGGCGTCTGACGGCGACAAGGTGGTTCGATATCGCAAACCGCCGCAGTGAGAGAACAGAGGTCGGTGTAAGTAAACAGAAGGGGAAGGGCTGTGATCACAGGCTTCCTGTATATGGGAGCCGTGATCACTCCCCTCCCCCTGCCAGCCCAGCCCCCATACAGTTAGAACACACTGAGGGAACACAATTAACCCTTAGAGCGCCACCTGCGGGTTAACCCCTTCACTGCCAATGGCATTTGCACAGTAATCAATGCATTTTCATAGCACTGATCGCTGTATAAATGTCAACAGTCCCAAAAAAGTGTCAAAATGGTCCGACATGTCCGCCACAATATCGCAGTACCGCTAAAAATCGCAGATCGCCGCCATTACTAGTAAAATATAAAAAAAAAAACCCATAAATTAATTCTCATCATCCGTAAACGCGGCAACTTTTGCACAAACCAATCAATAAACGCCGATTGCGATTTTTTTTTCTTACCAAAAATATGAGGAAGAATATAAATCGGCCAAAACCCGATGAATAAATTTGTTTTTTATATATATATTTTTTTTTATTGGTATTTTAGCAAAAAGCAAAAAGACAACCCCGTTTTCCTTTATCTCGATATTCAAGGGGTGAGGTGCAATACATAGTAGTGCCTAGTTGGGCCAAACTCCATCTATAATTTATATATCGGCCTAAACTGATGAAGAAATTCGTTTTTTTGCATTTTTTTTTTTTTTGGATATTTATTATAGCAAAAATTATTTGTTTTTTTGTTTTCCAAAATTGTCTCTTTTTTTTTTTTGTTTATAGCGCAAAAAATAAAAACCGCAGGGGTGCTCAAATACCACCAAAAGAAAGCTCTCTTTGTGTGAAAAAAAAGATAAAAATGTTGTTTGGGTACAACGCCGCACAACCGCGCAATTGTCCGTTAAAGCAACGCTGAGCCTTATCGCAAAAAAGGGCCTGGTCATTAAGGGGGTAAATCCTTCCGGTCCTTAAGTGGTTAAATTAGCATCGGTGTCGGTGTGTTTGGACAAAAAAAAAAAAATGCGCACTATTGCTTCTGGGCTGTACTCCGGGTACAAACACCAACTAACATCCACATATGCGGTATCGCTGCGATCGTCAGGAGCGGGAGAATTTATTTTGGGTTGTTCTTCGGTGGTAGGTTATGGTACTAACAAGAATTATACAGCTACATTAAAAAAAATATATATATATATATATTTTTTTACTATTTTGCACCAGTTTTCCTTTGATAATAATAAGGCCTCATACACACGGGCGAATCTTTAAGAATAAATAAAACGTCGGGCCCGACGTCAAGGAAAAAAAATCTGCCATTTTCGGCGTTAGTGAGCGTCGGCGTCAATAGGCGTTTTTAAAAAAAAAATCATCCCTCTGCTATTTTTCAACCTAAAAACAACGGCGTCTAAAAATGCCGGAAAATGCCGGTACAATATTAGTTGGCGTTAGTTGGCGTTTGTTGGCATTTTGCGGCGTCAGCGTAAAAAAACGCCAAAACGTTACAGCCTCAGGACGCGATGGCCATGGGTTCTACTTTTAGCTCACTAACGCCGACGCCATCTACCCTTAGGTTTGAAGGGGCTAATCACTTGCCGACCGCCCGCCGTGGATTGACGGCGGCAAAGTGGTTCGCTATCGCAAACCGCCGTCACCTGACAGCGACCGCGATAACAAGTATCGTGAGCGTGCGGGCGCCACCGGAGGCGCGCTCACTGTGTTTCGGGGGGGGGGCAGGGAGTGGGTAGGGCGGACTCGATCGCCGCCGGCTACCCACGATCACCCCACCCGGAGCGACAGAACGGAGGTCGGTGTAAGTAAACACGGATCTCCGTTCTCATAGAGGGGGAAGGGCTGTGATCACTCCCCTCCCCCTACCAGCCCAGCCCCCATACAATTAGGACACACTGAGGAAACACAGTTAATCTTTAGAGCGCCCCCTCTAGGTTAACCCCTTCACTGCCAATGACATTTACACAGTAATCAGTGCATTTTCATAGCACTGATCGCTGTATAAATGCCAATGGTCCCAAAAAAGTGTCAAAATGTCCGACATGCCCGCCGCAATATCGCAGTACCGCTAAAAATCGCAGATCACCGACATTATTAGTAAAATATTTTTTAAAAATATAAAAACTCCATAAAGGAATTCTCATCATTCGTAAACACGACAAACCAGGAAGAATATAAATCGACCAAAACCGATGAAAAAAATGTTCTTTTATATTTTTTTTGGATTTGTATATTAACAAAAAGTAAGAAAAATAGTTTTTTTTTTTTTTTGCAAGATTGTCGCTCTTTTTTTGTTTATAGCGGTGATCAGAAATGATGCAGAGGGGATCAAATACCAGCAAAAGAAAGCTCTATTTGTGGGGAAAAAAAGGACATAAATTTCGTTTGGGTACAACGTCGCACGACCGCGCAATTGTCAGTTAAAGCGACGCAGTGCCGAATCGCAAAAAATTCTCTGGTCCTACAGTGGGAAATCCTTCCGGGGCTGAAGTGGTTAAGGAAAACCTTTGTTTCAGCTCCCCATGCACCTCCTATGTCTAAGTCACCCTGTGTCTATTAGGGGCACAGGGTGACTGAGAAAAGGGGTTTGTTCAGCCATAAGGCTGCATTCACACCCGAGCGTAGCGTCTGTGAGCGCTTTTCCAGCATTTTTCGTGCGTTTTAATGCGTGATTCTGGCACGTTTTTATTCACGACTTGCTTTTGGGCTTTGGCGTTTTTTATTAGCCAATAGAGAAAACTATTATTATCTGTTGCATCATTTGTTGCTCGGTATTTCAGCTTTTTTAGCTTTTCCGTTAGCTTTCATTTCTTCTTTTATTACTATTATTCATTTATTATAATGTTTTTTCATTAGAGTAAGGGGTTCTAGTTCAGTTTAGGTTAGTGTTAGGATGAGGAATTGGGGTTAGGGCTATTTGTTATTATTTTATTTATTTTTTATTTTATTTTATGTATTATTATTATATTCATAGGAATAATAATAAATGAATAAATAAATGTAAAATAAATACACAAATAAATAAAAATCATAAATAAATAAATCCAATAAATCAATGCTAAGTAACAATAAATAAGTAATTAACCCTTAACTTTAACCCTTACCCCTTAAAAAATAAAATTATAAATAACTAAACACCTTAACCCTAATAAAAAATAAATGATTATTATTATTGTTATTCATATTAATGTATTTTTGTTTGAGTTTGGGTGTTTATTATATTATGATTATTATTTTTATTATTATTATTAATAATAATAATAAATAATAATAATGTATTTAATATTAATAATAAATGAATAAATAAATGTAAAATAAATACACAAATAAAAAATAATCATAAATAAATAAATCCAATAAATCAATGCTAAGTAACAACAAATAAGTAATTAACTTTTAACTTTAACCCTTACCCCTTAAAAAAATAAAATTATAAATAACTAAACAACTTAACCCTAATATAAAATAAATGATTATTATTATTGTTATTAATATTAACCACTTGCCGACCGTCAATCGGCAATTGACGGCGGCAAAGTGGCGCTGTAAGGCGAATCGCCATCATATGACGGCGGCCACCAGATCGCGCACAGTGAGCGCGCGCGCGCCGCCGGAGGCGCGCCCGCACGCTCACTGTGTCCGGGGAGGGCCAGGGAGCGGGTGCGGTGGCTTCGATTGCCGCCGGCCACCCGCGATGCCCCCCCCCGGTGTGAAGGAACGGAGGTCCGTGTAAGTAAACACGGACCTCCGTTCTGTGAGAGGGGGAAGGGCTGTGATCACTTCCCTTCCCCTGTTAGGGCAGCCCCCCTACAGTTAGAACACGCCCAGGGAACACAGTTAACCCTTAGAGCGCCCCCTGCAGGTTAACCCCTTCACTGCCAATGGCATTTACACAGTAATCAGTGCATATTTATAGCACTGATCGCTGTATAAATGCCAATGGTCCCAAAAAAGTGTCAAAATGTTCCGACATGTCCGCTGAAATATCGCAGTACCGCTAAAAATCGCAGATCGGCGCCATTAATGAATTCTCATCATCCGTAAACGCGACCACTTTTGCGCAAACCAATCAATAAACGCCGATTGCGATTTTTTTTATCGCAAATATGATGAAGAATATAAATCGGCCAAAAATGGTGAAAAAAATGTTTTTTTATATTTTTTTTTGGATTTGTATTTTAGCAAAAAGTAAGAAATTTGTTTTTTTTTTGCAAAATTGTCGCTCTTCTTTTGTTTATAGCGGCGATCAGAAATGACACAGCGGTGATCAAATACCACCAAAAGAAAGCTCTATTTATGGGGAAAAAAGGACGCAAATTTCGTTTGGGTACAACGTCGCACGACCGCACAATTTTCAGTTAAAGCGACGCAGCGCCGAATCGCAAAAAGGGCTCCGGTCCTAAAGCTGGAAATCCTTCCGGTCCTTAAGTGGTTAATGTATTTTTTGTTCCAGCTTGGGTGTTTATTATATTATGATTATTATTTTTATTATTATTATTATTATTATTAATAATAATAATAATATATTTAATATTTTTTTAAGGTTAGAGGTTAATTATTTATTAATATATTATTAAATATTATTAATTTATTTTACTTATTTATGATGATTTTTAGTTATTTGTGTATTTATTTTACATTTATTTATTCATATATTATAACTATTTTATTTTGTACTTTTTTTCATTTGAACAGAAAATTGCGCAAAAACGGGCGTGAATACAAACGTGGCAATAACACCCAAATCCGCCCGTTTCGAGCGACATAAAAAGCTCACAAAACCAACTTCGTTATTCTGCTGTAAACCCAAGAACGGTGGGATTGACCTTTCCTCCTATTGACATTTCATGTTGGGTTACAATTTATATTCGCTCGTTAAAATGCGCTGTTGTACAGCAAAGGGAAAAAATTTGTGAACCTGCAATCTACTCGAAACACAGGTCTATCTTTATAATTGACAGTCAAACAGCAAAAAATAAATATCCATTAAAACGTGGATGACCCCTCCTCATCCTGACATTTTTCTTGCTTCAGTCGCGCAATGACTACAGTTGAACCTCCTTATCATCTGAAGAGCCGAGAACGTGAGCTGCAAGCCGCGGTGTCCATTGGTTCAATCTGTTATTTTTACATTTCTGGGTTCACACATTCTAGGGAATCAGCAAAGGTTCCTGGGCTATGATAACGGCACAAGAAACGGGCATTTGTGGCCCTCGTTACCTAAGCAGGTGGACCCGGGTCAGGTCTACAGCCGTGGCCAAAAGTTTTGAGAACGACACAAATACTAATTTTCTGCTGCTTCGGTGTCGTTAGATCTTTTTGTCAGATGTTGCTATGGGATACGGAAGTATCATTATTATAGTGTTAGAGGCTTTTATTGACGATGACGTGGAGTTCATGCAAAGAGTCAATATTTGCAGTGGTGACCCTTCTTTTTCAAGACCTCTGCAATTCCCCCCGGCATTCTGTCACTCAACTTTTGGGCCACATCCTGACTGATGGCCGTCCCCCCCATACTTGCATTATCAGTGCTTGCAGTTCGTCAGAATTTGTGGGGTTTTTTTTTGTTCACCCGCCTCTTGGGGATTGACCACAAGTTCTCAATGAGATTAAGGCCTGAGGACAGTGGTGTATCATCCATGGGCGCAGGGTGTTCACTGAACACGGGCCCTGAGGGGTGGGGAGGCCCGCTGTGCTCTGACCAACACTGCACCCATGGATGATCTCTCCCTGGTTGACAGCCGGGGATGATTGGTGCGGTGTGGGCTTCCACACGGGCCCACTAATTTCATGATACGCCCCTGCCTGAGGAGTTTCTAAAATGTCGCTGTTTTGTTCCCCAAGCCACTTAGTTAGCACTTTCACCTTTTGGCAATGTGATCCATCATGCTGGAAAAGGCAATGTTTGTCATAGACTCACCCAGGACAGAGGCTTTTGGAGGGGACTGATTGCTAGCCTCTTGTCTACTCACTCTGGGCGCTAGTCTGTTACTATGCACCATGCACCTCCTATGTCTAAGTCACTCTGTGTCTATTAGGGGCACAGGGTGACTGAGAAAATAATAGACAGCTGTTTAACCACTTCCTTACTGGGCACTTAAACCCCCCTCCTGCCCAGACCAAATTTCAGGTTTCAGCGCTGTCACATTTTGAATGACAATTGCACGGTCATGCAACGTTGTACCTAAACAAAATTGATGTCCTTTTTTCCCCACAAGTAGAGCTTTCTTTTGGTGGTATTTGATCCCCTCTGCGTTTTTTATTTTTTGCGCTATAAACAGCGATCAGAAATTTAAATGTCCACTGATTACTGTGTAAATGTCATTGGCAGTGAAGGGGTTAACCTCCAGTGACAGGGATCAGTAGATCTGCTTGTCCCCCTCTCACAGAACGGGGAACCGCCATGTTTACATTGGCGGTTCCCCGTTCTAAAGCTCCGCAGGTGATCGCGGGTCAGGAGCGGACATCGAGTCCGCCGCCTGTGAGTGCACGCCGGGAGCGTGCAAAGGGGCGGACGTCCATGGACATCCACCCGGAGATTGAGATCCGCGCTGTAGACGTCTTTCGTCTATATCGCGGATCTCTAGAGGTTAATGGATAACGAGAATGTGGTTTGGATTACTTAAAATGGAACAGTAATATTTATCAACAATATCCCTCAAGATATCTATGATACATTAATTCTACTGTATCAGAATGATGGAACATTGTAAGAATTTTGAAGATTGTTTCCATGCCGTCTGCAGTCCCTAAAAGCATTGCTTAGATATGTATTTCATGGTCTACAATGTAGGAGATGGATAGTCTGCTACTAGTGGTCTCCTGCTATTGTGTGAAGGTGTTCTGTGTTTATACTTATGAGAATGTGTATTGTAGTTTGTGAGCTAGGAGACGACAAGTGTGACCTGAAAGGTCAGACCTCTGAGTCACCTAGGCTGGTTAAATGACTAGTTAATTAGCTCATGTTAATTTATGTTTCTGGTTACAGTTTGTATTGTTAGGGTAATATGATCAGAAGGGGGGGGGGCCTCCTTCTCAAGTGTATAAATGCCTGTATTCTTGTTCAAATAAACAGTTCTCATTCTGGTTTACGCCAAAACTGGTGTTGCCTGGTTCTTGGGGTAACTATAGCCAGACTTGCGGGTCTCGTGTTCCAGAACTTGGGAAGCAGCTTCTTGGCGGAAATACCGAACAGGGTGTACTGAGTCCATCACAATGTTCCTCACCAAACTGTTCTTGGATGGTTCGGAAAAGTTGCTCTCTGAGAAAGTTTTTGGACCATTCTTTATTCGTGGCGGTGTTCTTAGGCAAAATTGTGAGTGAGCCACTGCCTTGGCTGAGAAGCAACCCAAAACATGTGAGGGCTCAGGATGCATGACACAGGACTGATGGTAGCGCTCACCTTTTCTTCTACGGACAAGGTTTCTTCCAGATGCCCCGAACAATCAGAAAGGGGATTCATCAGAGAAAACTACTTTTCCTCCAGTCCTCAGCAGTCCAATCCCTGGACCTTTTGCAGAATATCAGTCGGTCCCTAATGTTTTTCCTGGAGAGAAGTGGCTTCTTTGCTGACCTTCTCGACACCAGGCCATCCTCCAAAAGTCTTCTTATCACTGTGCGTGCCGATGCCCTCACACCTGCCTGCTGCCATTCCTGAGAAAGCTCTGCACTAGTGGTGCCCCGATCCCGCAGCTGAATCAACTGTAGGAGATGGTCCTGGCACTTACTGGACTTTCTTGGGCACCCTGAAGCCTTCTTCACAAATGCAGTAGACCTCTTTTTTGGGATTAAGTTAATTTTCATGGCAAAGAGGGACTTTGCAATTAATTGATCTTGCTTCATAACTTTCTGGAGTTTATGCAAATTGGCATCATAAAAACTGAGGCAGCAGACTTTGTGAAAATTTATATTTGTGCCATTCTCAAAAGTTTTGACCACGGCTGTACACCGCCCACATCAGTTTCTATTATGGAGTGAAGTAGCATCTAATGCAGAGTCTGCTCCTAACTAACAAAGAGAGGGTGGCACTTTGCAGTATAGAAAACAGCCGCAGACCCCCTCCAGGTCAGACCGGGTGTTTGGGATGCCCGAATTCCAGCAGCGGAAGGACGGGGCAGCTTCAGCAGCGGGAGGAGGACACGGCAGCTTCAGCAGCAGGAGGAGGACAGGGCAGCTTCAGCAGCAGGAGGAGGACAGGGCAGCTTCAGCAGTGGGAGGAGGACAAGAGCAGCTTCAGAAGCGGGAGGGGGACAGGGCAGCTTCAGCAGTGGGAGGAGGACAGGGCACCTTCAGCAGCGGGAGGAGGACAGGACAGCTTCAGCCAGGGTTGTATCATGAAATTAGTGGGCCCGTGTACAAGCTCACACCACACCGATAATCCCCGGCTGTCAACCAGGGACAGATCATCCTTACGTGCAGTGTTGGTCAGAGCACTCTGGGCCCCCCCACCCCTCAGGGCCCGTGTTCAGTGAACACCCTGCACCCATGGATGATACGCCACTGTCTTCAGCAGCGGGAGGAGGACAGGGCAGCTTCAGCAGCGGAAAGAGGACAGAGCAGCTTCAGAAGTGGGAGGAGGACAGGGCAGCTTCAGCAGCGGGAAGAGGACAGAGCAGCTTCAGAAGCCGGAGGAGGACAGGGTAGCTTCAGCAGCAGGAGGACAGAGCAGCTTCAGAAGCGGGAGGAGGACAGGGCAGCTTCAGTAGCGGGTGGAGGACAGGGCAGAGCTGCAGTGAAAATTTTCACAGAAATCAGCAGCCTGCATTTCACAGGACATCCTCCATGGCAGGGTAAGTAATGTAACTAAAGCTGTAGAGAGGAAAAAATGTTTTTCAGCTTAACTTCAGCTTTAAAGGGTAGCTCCACTTTCGTGGAAAAAAAAATAGGAAATAAAAAAAATAAAATAATAATCTAGCATATACAGTGGGGAAAATTATTTGATCCCCTGTAGATTGTGTAAGTTTGCCCACTTACAAAGAAATGAGGGGTCTATAATTTTTATCATCGGTGTATTTTATATGATAGAGACAGAATATCAACCAAAAATCCAGCAAAAAACACATGATACAAATGTTATAAATGGAGTTGCAGTTCAGTGAGTAAAATAAGTATTTGATCCCCAAGCAAACCATGACTTGGTAGTTGGTGGAGAAACCCTTGTTGGCAGCACAGAGGTCAGACGTTTCTTGTAGTTGGTGACCCCCAGGTTTGCAAACATCTCAGGAGGGATTTTGGTCCACTCTTCTTTACAGATCTTCTCTAAATCCTTAGGGTTTCTTGGCTATCGCTTGGCAACTCAAACTTTCAGCTCCCTCCATAAATTTTCTATAGGATTAAGGTCTGGAGACCGGCTAGGCCACTACATGAGCTTAATGTGCTTATTCTTGAGCCACTCCTTTGTTGCCTTGGCGGTATGTTTTGGTTCATTGTCATGCTGGAAGACCAATCCACGACCCATCTTCAGTGTTCTGGCTGAGGGAAGGAGGTTCTCATCCAAGATTTTACAATACATGGCCCCCATCCATTGGCCCCTCAATGCGGCAAAGTCGGCCTGGACCTTTAGCAGTGAAACCGCTCCAAAGCATCACCACCTCCGTGTGTGACTGTAGGGATGGAGTTCTTAGGGTCATAGTCAGCATTTTTCTTCCTCAAAAAACATGGAGTCGAGTTATAATGTTAAAGCTCAATTTTGGTCTCATCTGACCACAGCACTTTCACCCAATCCTTCTCCGAATCATTTAGATGTTCATTGGCAAACTTCAGATGTTCCTGTACCATGTGTCTTCCTGAGGAGGGGGACCTTGCGGGCGCTGCAGGGTTTCAATCCACGGCGGGGGTTGGTTTGTTTGGTGTCTGAGGTCCCAACTGCCCTGAGATCATTCACAAGCTCCTCCTGTGTAGTTCTGGGCAGATCCCTCAACTTTCTCATGATCATCCTCACCCCATGAGGTGAAATCTCGCATGGAGCTCCAGACCGAGGGCAATTGATGGTTATTTTGTATTTCTTCCATTTGCGAATAATCCCTCCAACAGTTGTCTCCTTCTCACCCAGCTTCTTGCTGATGGTCTTGTAGGCCATTCCAGCCTTGTGCAGGTCTACAGTCTTCTCCCTGATATCCTTGGCTCCTTGGTGTTGCCCATGATGAGGAGGTTTGAATGGAAGAAAGAGATTCTGTGGACCGGGGTCTTTTATACAAATAACGAGTTGTCCTTAGGAGAACCTTCTTACATTGGCAGGACTGATCTGTGTACCACATGAGCACCTACTGTAGCCAGTCTGTGGGGGCCGGAATTATTGTTGGTTGGTTGGGGATCAAATACTTATTTTACTCACTGAACTGCAGCTCCATTTATAACATTTGTATCATGGGTGTTTTTTCTGGATTGTTGGTTGATATTCTGTCTCCGTCATATAAAATACACCGATGATAAAAATTATAGACCCCTCATTTCTTTGTAATTGGGAAAATTATACAATCTGCAGGGGATCAAACCATTATTTTCCCCACTGGTAAGTGGCGCCGATTGTTTGAGACAAAGAGCACCGGGTAAACATATTGAGTTACATATTATACTTTGCACTATTATGAGCACTGGATGGACTTTTTAATGATACCTTTTATGTATATTTTTGAAACAATGTAATAATAATATATTGACTTGCATTTCACAATATTTTTCACACTTTTGTATTTGCATCCATATTGGGACGTGCGCTTAATTCTGTTTAGCTGTTTGTAGCTGAGTATCCAGGCTATGATTGAGCAGCAGCGCCTCTGGTCAACTGCATTTTGATTTGGGTTGGCGCAAATCTACACTTTATACACAATCACATGGTACTGGCAGTGGGTCGGGACTCGGTACACTGATCAGTCATTGGTTGTGTCCGGTGGACAGAGGCAGTGACAGACCGCACCTCAACGCAGCCCATTGGACGCGTGCAAGGCGCTTTTCGGGAGGACGTCATATGACTTCCACTCAGAAGAACAAAGGCCCTGCCCAGCTGTCATTTGTCGATAGGCTGGGTGGAACATGGCTAAATAACATAACTAGGAATGCCCTTGACTTATTTGTGTAGTGACACCTCTGTCTCATGTGTATAACCTACTACTGCAAACACGGCATTAATGAAGACAATGGGCCTCTTCCCAACAACTCTGACCCAATGTTTGTGGGTGGAGGCTCGGATGGTGGGATGGTTGGAGTGAATGTGAGTCCCACAGCTGCAGGCCATAGGGCAACCTCTGGCCGCCGGTCTCTTCTGCTTTGCTTATCTGTCAGTCACCAGTAAGATCTTTACTCACAGAGTCCTAGGAGCAGCCTCCACAAGTAGATCTTTTGTGAGGAAGATGCCAAAATCCTTCTCCAGACCAGGACTCTGAAGCAGGTATGCCTCTCCTCAGCAATTCTCCTCAACCCAGCCACTGCTAGGGCCCAATTTGTAGTCCCTTGTCTCAGTGATTCTGCTCCAAGGGACAGCAGTCCCAGGGGTACTGGAACCCTCCCTGACAAAGAAAGAACAATCTGCTCAGGCCTGCTGTCTATTTATCATCTCCCAAGCCACCTTCTGTATGCACGCTTCTAGGGATTGGCTAGGTCGTGATAAACATTCAACCAACCATTTAAATCTGAAGAAGAGGGCATGCCCCTAGAAACACATCAGCTGATAGTTTGACTCATGTTAGGACAGTGGTTCTCAACTCCTGTCCTCGGGACCCACTAACAGGCCAGGTTTGCAGGATAACTGAAATACATCACAGGTGATATCATTTGCTGCTCAGTGATTGCAGTATTCTAGTCTGCATCTCCCCAAGGTAATATTTAAAATCTGGCCTGTTGGTGGGTCCTGAGGACCGGAGTTGAGAACCATTGTGTTAGGAAGATGACTGATTCACCTTTAAAAAACCATTCTGTTCTCTGGGTTTTCGTGCTACGCCGGCTTTATCTTTGTCTCTTGGGATTGTGCACTCACTATTTAAAAATATTTTAACACTTTCCAAAGTTGCAAAATTGTGCTTCGCAATTAACATTTTTTTTACCCTCAGCCACTGAGGGGTTAATAGAGTGTTGACTGTAAGGGCTAGTTTACACCATGCTTCGGCTTCAACGCTCATTAAAGCTCATACAGCTTCAACAAGCTTTTATGATGTGTTTTTGAGGCTTCAGCGGTGCTTCAGTGATGCACTTTTGAAGCTTTGTTGAAGCTTGGCCGATGCCCTGTGTGTTTGTTGATATCTCACACCTGCAATTTCTCCAAAACTAAGGGAAGCTAAAGCTGAATTACAGCCTCTGAAAAGCCACAGGTGCTTCAAGCGAGCTTCAAACAAGCTTTGTCATAGACTTCTATGGAGGCATTGAAGAGGCTTTGAAGCCTGGCTAAAGCTACATGGGGGATCATTTTTGACACGAAGCTGAAGCGCAGCCATGCCAACGCAAGGTGTAAACAGGGCTGTAAGCCAACCATTTTAGTGACGGAGCTTTGGCCGGCGTTAAGAGAGCTTTAACAACGCCTGTCTGGCGCCACGTTTTGAAGCAAAGTGTAAACGAGCCCTAATGCACGAGGTCTTTTGCCCCCCTTTGTTTTGTTTCTGTTGTTTCAACATTCCCCCGATCTGATGAGCAGACATTCCTGTCCTGGCTGAGAGCCACCACCAGGGGCAGACTGACCATAAGGGCACTTGGGCACTGCCCGAGGGCCCGTGGCCAGTAAGGGGCCCCATGAGAGGCTCCTGGTACTTCAGTCCCAAGGAATCTGTGCTGACCCTGGAGCCCAGTGGCAGACCAAGTTCCAGCACTGAGCTCCGGTACCTGGGCAGACAGGGGCACGATAGCGTGGGCACTCAGGACACCTTTCCCACATCTGTAGGGGCAAACGGATGTAATGTGGGCGCAGTGCAATAAGTAGGTGGCATCTTGTTTGGCTTGAGTGTAGACAGGGACACAGGGAGGGGGCCCATGATCTTCTATTGCCCGGGGGCCCCATGGGTTGTCAGTCCGCCCCTGGTTACCACCCATTATAGTCCATTTGGATTCTCAAGAATCTCTTAGCGATACGGTGTCAAGGTTTTGTTCTTTGGTATTTGAATCTCCCTCCCTCTTCTGTGGAAGTTTCTTCCAGAGGCAGGGGAAAGCAATCAAACTCTCAGCTCAGGAACCCTGATCAGACCAAATCAATCAACAGCCACTTTGCACACTACAGGGCGCTACAACGATGTCGAGGTTTTGTTCTTTGATATTTGAATCTCCCTCCCTTTGCTCTGGAAAAAATGAGGTATAATCTACCTGGATACACAAAGAAGTTGTGATGATGTGTAAAGATTTACTAATACATGGCAAAGTTGCAAAATTGTGCTTAGGCATTAACATTTGCTTTACCCTCAGTCACTAAAGGGGATTTTATAGAGGGTTGACTGTAATGCACTAATCCAAAATATGCCCCTTTCTAACCATTGACACCACTAAGCAACGTAGTCACTCCCTTGTTATCGCCCGCCTTGCCTATTGTAGCTCCCTCCTCATTGGCCTACCTCTTCGCAAGATATCCCCTCTTCAGTCTATCATGAATGCCGCTGCCAGTCTCCTCCACCTTACCAACCGTTCAATGTCTGCCACTCTGCCAATCCCTCTACTGGCTTCCCACTGCCCAACAAATAAAATTCAAAACACTAACAATAACATACAAAGCCATTTATAATTCTGCTCCGAGCTACATCACCAATCTTATCTCCAAATATCACCAAAACCGTCCTCTCTGCTCCTCCCAAGACCTTCTGCTCTCTAGGTCCCTTGTCTCCTCCTTCAATGCTCATCTCCAGGACTTCTCCAGAGCCTCTCCCATCCTCTGGAACTCACTACCCCAATCTGTCCGGTTATCTCCTACTTTGTCCACTTTTAGGCGATCCCTGAAAACTCATCTCTTCAGGGAGGCCTATCCTGGCTCCAACTAACAACAGAATCTTCTACTCCCCGAATCATTTCATACCTCACAGTCCCTATCTTTTGTTTCACAAGCCCCTCCTTCTTAGATTGTAAGCTCGCAGGAGCAGGGCCCCTCTAATCCCCTTGCTTTGAATTGTACTGTTGGTGTATGGTCTGCCTTTATATTCTAAAGCGCTGCGCAAACTGTTGACGCTATATAAATCCTGTATAATGATAATAAACTTTGCGCCCTTTTTTCGTTTGTGTTGTTTTATGATTCCCAATCTGAAGAGGGCAGCACTGGTGGAGCATTCCTGCCCCAGTTGAGAGCTGATGGTCACCAACCATTACAGTCGTCAAGGTTTTGGTGTTCATATCTCCCTCTCTTTGCTCTGAAAGCTTCTTCCAGAGGCAGGGAGAAGCAATCAAACTCTCAGCTCAGGAATCCTGACAAGACCAAAACAATCAACAACCACTCCAGTCTCTACAGTGGAGCCAAGAACTACATTTTCCTATCGGCCTAACTAGGAAGGTGCTACACAAGAAGTCTAGGGTTTGAATTTTTCCTTAATTTCACCCCCGGAAGGATTTCCCCCTTTAGGACCAGAGCACTTTTTGCGATTCGGCACTGCGTCGATTTAACTGACAATTGCGCGGTCGTGCGATGTTGTGCCCCAACTAAATTTGCGTCCTTTTTTCCCCACAAATAGAGCTTTCTTTTGATGGTATTTGATCTCCTCTGCGCCATTTCTGATCGCCGCTATAAACAAAAAAAGAGCAACAATTTTGCAAAAAAAAAAAAAATACAATAAAAAAATACAATACAAATCCAAAAAACAATATATAAAAAAATAAATGTATTCATCGGTTTTGGCCATTTTATATTCTTCCTCATATTTTTGGTAAAAAAAAAAAAAAATCGGAATCAGCTTTTATTGATTGATTTGCGCAAAAGTTGCCGCGTTTACAAAGCATAAGAATTAATTTCTGGCGTTTTTACATTTTTTTTATTCCTAGTAATGGCGGCGATCTGCGATTTCTATTGGGACTGTGATATTGCGGTGGACATATCGGACATTTTTGACACTTTTTTGGGACCAATGACATTTATTCAGCGATCATAAATTTAAATATCCACTGATTACTGTATAAATGTCATTGGCAGTGAAGGGGTTACCTGCAGGGGGCGTTCTAGGGGGTAACTGTGTTCCCTAGGAGGTGTTCTAACTGTGAGGGGACTGGGCTGCCAGGGGCACCAGAGATCTAACCGATCCCAGTGACAGGAATCAGTGTGTTAGAAGAAGATTGTGCGGAGGGTTAATTACAGTTGGTTGTTGTTTTCTCTAATTCGTTGATGGGCAGCTCTATTTAAACTTCCTGCTTCCTGTAGGCAAGTGCTGTCCGTTCTACAGCGTTACTGTGACCTATAAATTTAAATACTAGCGACTTATTTACAGTAACCAGGGTTTTTTCACAGTTTTTACAGGCTATACAGGTGGCGTTATAGTGTCAGGGTTATCTTTAGCGTCTAGCGGCGGTAATGATCCTTATTTTTTTTACATTTTTGCGGTCTTTAATTAAGAATACGAAAC
>BLSH010298453.1:530039-543089 GCA_018402905.1 Glandirana rugosa | reverse complement strand
CGCAACGTGCCCATGGTGTTCTGCTCCCAAACCCACATTATTGCATAGGTTCTGGAACTGCCCTAAAATAGCGACTTTCTGGGATCACGTCCTGCTCTACATTAATAAAATTCAAAAATGCCCCACCCCCAAGGACCTAATGCTATGCCTATTCAGTCACCAGGCTCCACCTCCCACGGACACTCCCCCACCAGGGTCTTCAGTTTCTCATTGGACTCACTTGTGTCTCCTGGCAGCCCGCAGAACCATCACTCAGGCGTGGATCAACGCAGACCCGCCCGAGCTGTCACAAGTCAAAGCTGCCATCAATCACCTATTTCGCATAGAATGGCTAGACGTCATTTCCCAAAACTGTAAATCCGCAAAACGCTTTTTCTCCAGATGGAGGAAATATCTAGAATACTCCTTCTCACCAGAGGAAATCCAACGATATATGGAACCCTTTCACTTATCCGAATGGTATTTGAAAGCGGATCTCTCAAACGCACTAGGGAAACTCAAAATCCAAAAATCCTCCTCATGACAGGTGCGGCGACCCCCCTTGACATTCCACGAACCCCGACCGTTATCTCCACCCAGGGGATATACCGATTGCCTTTTATCCTGCCCAATAACCTCCTGATCACGCTATTGGAAATCTATAAGTTGAAAATTTCCTCACAAGCTGTTCAGGATATACCCTGGAAGTAAGAGATCACGCCAAGCCTCCCACCCTACCCTGGCCCCTTTCTCAAACAGGCCTACCTTAGACCCTCTAGGCTACGTTTGATCCTAGGACACCAGCTGTCTATGTTATATGTTACTTTTACCAAGTACCAGCACCCCTATGACTTGGTTCATTTTACCTTTCATTGTTCTTGGTCAAGTACTGCACTTACAAACCTTTTGCCTTACAGATGTACGAACTCTGTTTATACTTCTTGCCTTGCTTGCCAAGGCCCCGACTGTATTACCATGCAACAATGTTGTTTACTGCCTCTTTGATACATGTACCCTTGTAAATCTTATATAATGTGAAATCCCAATAAATATATTTATAAAAAAAAAAAAATGAACCAGGCATGGATCCCACAAGACTTGTCTGTACCTTGTGCAGAATAAACATTTAGACCGGACTCACACAGCCATTCATATACTTCTTTTTTTTTAATATGTCTCAATATTTTGGGGGGTTCCCCAATTAGAATAAAAAACAAACAAACAAATAACAGTGTTGGCTACCTCCTCCTCCTCCACCATCATGGTCACCGCCTCCTCAACCTCTAGGCTCCTACTCCACATCCACCTCCTCCTCCATTTTATTTTTTTTATGTGATTTTAAGTTATTTCCCTACCCACATTTCTTTGTAGGGCACTTGTCCTACTCCCCCCATTTTGCTTCCTTTTGCAGGCCTCTAGCACTTTCCAGGACTTTTTTACAGCCATTTTTGTGCCCAAAAGTTCGGGTCACCATTGACTTCAATGGGGTTAGGGTTAAGTTCGGTGCCAAACTCAAACTTTTTCACAAAGTTCGGCCGAACCCGAAGAACCCGAACATCCAGGTGTCTGCTCAACTCTAGTTTTTACAATTTTTTTTTTTACTAGTAATGGCGGCGATCTGCGATTTTTATCGGGACTGCGATATTGCGGTAGACATGTCAGACACTTTTGACACTTTTTTGGCATTTATACAGCGATCAGAAATTTAGATATCCACTGATTACTGTATAAATGTCATTGGCAGGGAAAGGGTTAACCTGCAGGGGGCGCTCTAGGGGGTAACGGTGTTCCCTAGGCGTGGTTCTAACTGTGAGGGGGCGGGGCTGCCAGGGGCACCAGAGATCTAACCGATCCCAGTGACAGGAATCAGTAGATCTCTTACATGCCGCCTGACAGAGTGGGGAACCGCCGTGTTTACTTCTGCGGTTCCCCGTTCTTTCCCTCTGGCAGCTCATCGCGGCTCACTCCTACAGAGTGCGGCGGGCACGAGAGCGCGCCACCCCACTCTCGTTCCCTAGCTGCGTGAGCACGAATTGCTGCTTATATACGGCGATTCGCGAGACAGCGCCACTTTGCCACAGTAAATATGTGGTAGCCGGTTGGGAACCGGTTAATCTCTAACTCTTCAGTTTAGAGGTAACCATGAATAGACATGGGCAGAGTCATTTCACTTCGTTATTTGCATAAATTCGTTTAGTTAAATTAGTTTAACCCGTTTAATTTGTTTTTGGAGTTTGTTTTCGTTTATTCGTATTCTGATCGATTTGAATAGTTTTTGAATTCGAATAGCTTTTCAATTCCCAAAGTGAATAAAATAGAAAATAAAGGAATGGAATAAATAGAATAGAATAGAAAATAATATAACAGAAAATAAAAGAATAGAATATAATAGAGTAAAACAGAACAAAATAGAATAGTAAATAACAGAATAGAATAGAAACAAATAGAATAGAATAAAAAAATAATAGCATAAAATCGAAAGAATATAACCATCTTCTGAATTTCAAATAGAAAAGAATATAAATCAAAAAAACAACAGAATAGAAATTTGAATTTAAATAAAATACAAAAGAATAGAATAGAAAATAACAGAATAGTGTAGAAAACAGCAACAGAATAGAATAGAACGAATATAACCATCTTCCTATTCTAATCTGTTCTTTTCCATTCTATTCAAATTTGAATTGATTATATTTTAATTTTGAGAAATGGTTATATTCTATTGTATTCTATTTTTTTAATGCTATTCTTTTTCTGTTTATTCTATTCTGTTTTCTATTATATTATTTTATTTTATTTTCTATGCTGTTCTATTCTATTCTATCCTATTCTATTATGTCTTTTTCTATTCTATTCTTTTCTATTCAAATTCAAATTTATTCTATTTCAAATTTGAATTTTGGAAGATGGTTTTTATCTTTCTATTCTATTCTATTCAGTTCTTTTTTTTTTCTATACTATTCTATTATTTTCTACTCTCTGAATCTGATCTGAATTGATTCTATTTGAATTTTGGGAAATGGTTATATCCTTTTCTATTTATTTTTGTATCCTATTCTTTTCTTTTCTATTATAGTCTATTATATTCTTTTTTTTCTATTCTATTCTTTTTTTATGTATTCAAATTAAAATGTATTCTATTTGAAATTTGAAATTCAGAAGATGGTTATATTCTGTTTATTTTATTTTTTGTTTATTATATTCTATTCTCTTAATTTATATTCTATTCCTCTATTTTCTATTCTATTTTGTTCTCTTTGGAAATTGGAAAACTGTTCGAATTTGAAAACTATTCGAAATTAATTTGAAAAGTATTTTTTTTTTATCAAACTGGGGACAAAATCCCCTGTGTGCTATATTTTTGGCCCTGTCCCTGCCCCCTTGTAACGTCACAAACCGTTGCATGCTTGACTGGTGACGTTACAAGGGGGCGGGGCACCAGGTGACATTACCAGGTGGCCCCGCCCTTACCTATATAAGAACCATCAGAGCATGGAGAAGGCATTTAGCTGGTGGCCGTCCTAGAAAGAGGGAGCGTTTTTCTTTTTTCTGGGTAGGCGGTGCGGCGGGCGGCGGGCGGTGTGGATCTTAATAAAGGATTTGTCAATATCTTGTCTCCTGTTTTAATTTTTTTCTTTACACTTTTTGGGGGTTTGGATAGGGGTATTATGTACCCCATACCCATTCACATGGGGGGGGGGGAGTGTATGGGGGCTTCCAGATTACAATAAGCCCCCCTCCCACAGACCCTGACAACCACAGCCCAGGGTTGTCGGGAAGAGATCCTTGTCCCCATCGACATGGGGACAATGTGCTTTGGGGTGGGGAGGGCTGAGGGAAAGCGGCCTGGTATGGTTCAGGAGGGGGGGGGGGCACTCGCTGGCCCCTCCCCCTTTCCTGGCCTACCAGGCTGCATTCCTGGATAAGGGTCTGGTATGGATTTTGGGGGAATTTTTTGGATTTTTTTAAATGTGGCGTGGGGGCCCACGCCGTTTTTCCTTTTTTTTTTTTTTGACCGGCACTTTTTTTTTATTCAGCTGTCAGCAGGGAAACCCATTGACAGCTGATGACTAATCAGTTGTTAAGGACGCGGTGGCCAGCTTCCCGGCCCCACTCCTTAGCAACCAGCTTATACTGCACCCTGATTGGACAAAGCTTTGCCCAATCAGGGAGCAGAATGCAATGTGCAGCATGCAGTGCATTGCAGGGTGTTTAGCGGGGTGAACACCCTGAAAATTCTGGGTGCTCATGCTTGGGCCAAACTGTTTGCCCAACACTAATGGAGTGCAGATCACACTCCTTTAGTTCCTTCCCCAGCCAGTATGTGAGATTGGCAGGGCTTCCTTTCCTCAGAGAATAGGTGCAGGTACTCCCTATTCCAAACAACCCCTTGTCTCCACCCCCTACCCACCCCAGAGCACTGTAATCCCTTGTCTCCACCCCCTACCCACCTCAGAGCACTGTAATCCCTTGTCTCCACCCCCTACCCACCTCAGAGCACTGTAATCCCTTGTCTCCACCCCCTACCAACCTCAGAGCACTGTAATCCCTTGTCTCCACACCCTACCAACCTCAGAGCACTGTAATCCCTTCGTTCCACCCCCTATCCACCTCCCAGTACCGCCATTTTTAGAGACTACAGAACCAAGTATTATTTTTTGTGCTAAGTAATTTGTTAATGAAAACATGAAAAGCAGCAAAATAGATCCCCTGCAGCCAGCAACAATAGGATCCCCAGCAACAATAGACTCCTTAAAAAAGCACCCCCTTCGGCAGCAATAGATCCCCCACCAGCCAGAATCAGGAGACCCTTCCCTTAACAGCAGATCCCTCCCAACAATGACTGCCCTCCCTCCCCCAGCAACATAAACCCCCCCAAGCAACAAAATCCCCCACCAGCAACAATAGATTCCCCCAGGGACATTAGATCCCCACCAGCAACATTAGATCTCAGAAACAATAGATGCCCAAGTAGCTATCAATCAATACACCCTCCAGCACCCAAGAAACATGGCAGGGGTGGAAAGGTCAGTAGGCAAGCGGCTGGTGGATGAAAAGGTCAGTAGGCAAGCAGCAGGTGGATGCAGAGACCATCAGGAAAGCAGCTGGTGGATGCAGAGTTGGGCAGGAAAGCAGCTGGTGGATGCAGAGGTTGGCATGAAAGCGGCTGTTGGATGCAGAGGTCAGCAGGGAAGTGGCTGGTGGATGCAGAGGTCAGCAGGCAAGCAGCAGGTGGATCCAGCGGTTGGCAGGGAAGTGGCTGGTGGATGCAGAGGTCAGCAGGCAAGCAGCAGGTGGATGCAGTGGTTGGCAGGGAAGTGGCTGGTGGATGCAGAGGTCAGCAGGCAAGCAGCAGGTGGATGCAGTGGTCGGCAGGGAAGTGGCTGGTGGATGCAGAGGTCAGCAGGCAAGCAGCAGGTGGATGCAGTGGTCGGCAGGGAAGTGGCTGGTGAATGCAGAGTTCGGCTAGGAGGTGGCTGGATAGTAAATGAAGAGGAACCGCTACTGTGCTTGGAGCTGGAACGTAAGCTGTCACACTGTGCTGGTGGCTTCCTGAAATCCTCAACCCACTATGCAATGATGGATTGCCGCTTGCCTGCTGACCTTTGCATCCTACAGCCACTTGCCTGTCAATCTCTGCTAATCTAGAGGTGATCACATCTTTACATGCTGATCCTAATCTACACAAAGAGAGTGCATCATTTCATTATTTATTCCACGTATACCAACGGGTTACACAGGTGGTGCACCCCCTCTTCTCTTTGTAAAAATGCAGCAAAACTACTTTAATGTGTGGACATTCCTTTGAGGATACAAAGGTCAACGGCCAGGAATCTCCTGTGGAGGCCTTTGGCACAGAGTGGGCACAGTATGGCGGAGGGTTCAGCCTCAGCCGGAGGGATAGTGCTCTAGCAAGACAGGAGTGGGGGTAGGGACTTGTGTTCTTGGCACCAAATACAGCCAACCACAAAGCTCCTCTTAGAAGTCCCCAGGGTAATAGAGAGGGGGATTATATCTAATGGGGACAAACACAGCAGTAAAAAATGAACAAAAGTTCTAACGCTCACCACTCTATACCCTCACCGCTCTATACCCTTTGCCACTCTATACCCTCACCACTCTATACTCTATACCCTCACCACTCTATACCCTCACCACTCTATACTCTATACCCTCGCCAC
Source organism: Glandirana rugosa (assembly GCA_018402905.1). Classification (NCBI taxonomy): domain Eukaryota; kingdom Metazoa; phylum Chordata; class Amphibia; order Anura; family Ranidae; genus Glandirana; species Glandirana rugosa. The sequence continues at coordinate 536,928 of BLSH010298453.1, read as the reverse complement.
TCTATACCCTCACCACTCTATACTCTATACCCTCACCACTCTATACCCTCACCACTCTATACTCTATACCCTCACCACTCTATACTCTATACCCTCGCCACTCTATACTCTATACCCTCACCACTCTATACTCCATACCCTCACCACTCTATACTCTATACCAGGGATATGCAATTAGCGGACCTCCAGATGTTGCAGAACGACAAATCCCATGAGGCATAGCAAGACTCTGATAGCCACAAGCATGACATCCAGAGGCAGAGGCATGATGGGACTTGTAGTTTTGCAACAGCTGGAGGTCCGCTAATTGCTTATCCCTGCTCTATACCCTCACCACTCTATACTCTATACCCTCACCACTCTATACTCTATACCCTCACCACTCTATACCCTCACCACTCTATACTCTATACCCTCACCACTCTATACCCTCACCACTCTATACCCTTTGCCACTCTATATCCAAAAGTAGAAAAAAAAAATTTAAGCTAAAGTTATAACGATTCCTATGAACAGCTGCACCCCTTTTCTTCAAACAAAGGCCTAGGTTTTCTTCTATCGCCCCGTAGTGATTATACCGTTTATTGCTTCCACACCATAGCTAATGGCGCACGGATCTACAGTACCAAGCCGGTCTGCCTTCCAGCCTTGATCTTCGGCAAACGTTTGATGTTCAGTGAAGGGGGAGCAATGACTGATCAGGATTATAGTTAAGTCTTTTAATGATCTGCTGGAAGATTATAGAATTAGCTGTCAGACTATACAGACCCGTCTATGTGTGGATGGATGCTGCACCTCCAGTTATATCGATCTTTCCAATCGCTGCTCTTTATTGGAAACTTTGTTAAAGAAAAAGTTTTTTTTTCCTAATACTTTATTACCTGTTCATAAGTAATCCTTCAAATGTACATTGCATTCACAGGCGTGTACAGGGGGTGTGCCTAGGTACACCCTAATCACCCTATACAGTGCAGATTTCTCCTGCTGATATTTCACCAAAGCCCCCCAAAGCGGCTCCTAAAAAAATGGTAAAAAATAATAAAATAATAGAAATAAAAAACTACTGACACTGTCCACTGTCCTAACACCGTCCACTGCTCTACTGACACCGTCCACTGCTCTACTGACACCGTCCACTGCTCTACTGACACCACCCACTGCTCTACTGACACCGTCCACTGCTCTACTGACACCGTCCACTGCTCTACTGACACCACCACCCACTGCTCTACTGACACCGTCCACTGCTCTACTGACACCACCCACTGCTCTACTGACACCGTCCACTGCCCTACTGACACCATCCACTGCTCTACTGACACCACCACCCACTGCTCTACTGACACCGTCCACTGCTCTACTGACACCGTCCACTGCTCTACTGACACCACCCACAGCTCTACTGACACCGTCCACTGCCCTACTGACACCATCCACTGCCCTACTGACACCGTCCTCTGCTCTACTGACACCGTCCACTGCCCTACTGACACCATCCACTGCCCTACTGACACCATCCACTGCCCTTCGGACACCATCCACTGCCCTACGGACACCGTCCACTGCCCTACTGACACCATCCACTGCCCTACTGACACCATCCACTGCCCTACTGACACCATCCACTGCCCTACTAACACCATCCACTGCCCTTCGGACACCGTCCTCTGCTCTACTGACACCGTCCACTGCTCTACTGACACCGTCCACTGCCCTACTAACACCATCCACTGCCCTTCGGACACCGTCCTCTGCTCTACTGACACCGTCCTCTGCTCTACTGACACCGTCCACTGCTTTACTGACACCGTCCTCTGCCCTACTGACACCATCCTGCCCTACTAACACCATCCTCTGCCCTACTGACACCGTCCTCTGCTCTACTGATGGTTTGTAAACGCTGCAACTTTGCGCAAACCAATCACAATTTTTTTTTAACACAAATATGAGGAAGAATACAAAACCAATAAATAATTTGTTTTTTTATATATATTTTTTTTTTTATTTGTATTTTAGCGAAAAGTAAGTCTTTTTTTTTCAAAATTGTCACTCTTTTTTTGTTTATAGCGGCGATCAGAAATGACGCAGAGGGGATCAAATACCACCAAAGGAAAGCTCTATTTGTGGGGAAAAAAGGACGCCAATTTCGCTTGGGTGCAACGTCGCACGACCACGCAATTGTCAGTTAAAGCGACGCAGCGCCGAATCGCAAAAAGGGCTCTGGTCCTAACATGGGAAATCCTTCTGGTCCTTAAAGCGGAGTTCCACAAAAAGTGTAGCTGCTGACTTTTAACAATTGGATGCTCACCTGTCCCTCGCTCCAGTGGTGCAGCCTCCCGAGGGCTCACCCTTCGCCCCCTCCCTTCGGTGGCATCGGCATCATAACTGTGGGCACCTGGGTTTTGCTTCAAATCCGGGCGCGCACTGCACATGCGCGAGTCACGCTGCGCCTTGAGACTGGTTCTGGAACCTGTGATGTTTCCTAGAAGATTGCCAAGAGGGAGGGGGGGGAAGGTGTGAAAACGGGGTCCCTGGTCACCTCCCCCCCCCCAAAAAAAAAACTGGCATGCCAATTGTGGCATGTCGGGGGGGGGGGGGTCACCTTCCCTTAAAGCGGAAGTTCCGCTTTAGGGTGCAATTCCGCTTTAAAGTGGCACGCTGCTGAATAGCGAAAAAATGGTCTGGTCATAAAGGGGGGTAAAACCTTCTGGGGGTCAAGTGGTTAAAGCGGAACTAATCTACCTCAATCAACATTAACTATGCTTTATAGATATGTGCAGAGCGAAAAAATTAATTTAGTTTTGTTTCGAGTCGCTATTTGCATTAATTTGTTTAGTTAGATTTGTTTGATTAGTTGTTCGTTTTCAAATTGATTGGAAAACTTTTCGAATTTGAATAGTTTTCCAATTTCCAAGGAGAATGGGGTGGAGTGGAAAGTGGAGGAATAGAATGGAAAAAGATAGAATACAATAGAGGGGAATATAACAGAAAATGAAAGAATATAACGTGTGGGAGGGGAACAGAGCTGTTGTATTCTATTCTTTTGTTTTCTGTTATATTCTTTTCCAGTCTATTGTATTTTCTTCTGTTTTATTCTTTTGTTTTCTAGTCTATTTTGTTCTTTTGGAAATTGGAAAATGATTCAAATTCAAGGACTTTTCGAATTTGAAAACTATTGGAATTTGAAAACTTTTCGAATTTGAAAATTATTCGAATTCTAATTTTCGGATTCATTTAAATTCGGTTCTATTGTGATTCGGAAATTCGGTTACATCCGAATTTCCGATAAACTAAAATTAGTTAGAATTTTAATTCGGAACGAAATGAGCCGCACGTGCCTAATATTTAATCCTTATGCTGCTAGCATTCGTAAATAGATAGGAAGGTAGATTATGTATTACTTGTTTTATATATTTTTTTTTACATTTATTTAGTGTCTTCTTGGTTTCTTGCCTAGCCATACATCCCAGGAGTCTTCATCTGAGGAAGGGGCTTTCTCAGCTAAGCACACGCTTTTGCCTGCATGCCTGAGCAAAGCGCAGATGGATTCCAGGAACTAAATGTTACACAGGGTCGGCCCATCCATCAGGGCACACGGGCTCTGCCCCCTCTATCCAGCCACCCCCCTCTAACCATAGCCGTCTGTGACCACACCCCCCCATTCATGCGGCCGGCCCCTTTGTGGCACCGGCCACATGAATTACTGTGGCGAGGGTGTCCGTGAAGCATCTCATTAGAGCTGTAGGCTCTAATTGGCTTCATTAACCACTTCAGCCCCGGAAGGATTTCACACTTTAGGACCAGAGCCCTTTTTGCCATTCGGCGCTGCGTCGCTTTAAATGAGAATTGCGCGGTCGTGCGACGTTGTACTAAAAACAAAATTTGCATCCTTTTTTTTCCCCACAAATTGAGCTTTCTTTTGGTGATATTTGATCTCCTCTGCGTCATTTCTGATCACCGCTATAAACAAAAGAAGAGCGACAATTTTGCAAAAAAACCCAAATTTCTTACTTTTTGCTAAAATACAAATCCAAAAAAATATATATTCTTCCTCATATTTTTGGTAAAAAAAATCGCAATCTGCGTTTATTGATTGGTTTGCGCAAAAGTTGCGCGTTTACAGATGATGAGAATTCATTTCTGGGGTTTTTTATTTTTTTTTAATTTTTTACTAGTAATGGCGGCGATCTGCGATTTTTAGCGGTACTGTGATATTGGGGCGGACATGTCGGACCATTTTGACACTTTTTTGGGACCATTGGCATTTATACAGCGATCAGTGCTATAAAAATGCACTGATTACTGTGTAAATGCCATTGGCAGTGAAGGGGTTAACCTGCAGGGGGCGCTCTAAGGGTTAACTGTGTTCCCTAGGCGTGTTCTAACTGTATGGGGGCTGCCCTGTCTGGGGGAAGGAGGTGATCGCGGCTTCCATATACAGGAAGCCTGTGATCACCGCCCTTACCCTCCAACAGAACGGAGATCCGTGTTTACATACACTGACCTCCGATCTTTCACTGCGGGGGGGCATCGCGGGTAGCCGGCGCCGATCGAGTCCGCCCTAACCGCTTCCTGAACACGGTGAGCGATATCGCAGCCGCTGTCATATGATGGCGGTTTGCGATATCGAGCCACTTTGTCGCCGGTCGGTCGGCAAGTGGTTAAAGTGTGACTTGTAGCGCAAAGCGTGCCGTCACAAGCCCTTAGAAAGGCAAATGAACATTTGCCTTTCTAACTGGGAACCACTCTCAGCCAATCAGGAAGCCCCAGTATGTTACCGGTTTCCTGATTGCCGGAGAAGACAGGCGATCCTATTGGACACCTATCTTGGAGGAGAAGGAGGATGTCGCCGGAGCATGGAGAGCACGCTCCCCGCTCGCCGGACTCTGCACACTGCCAGCACGCTCCTCGCAAGCCGAGCTCTGCACACTCCAGCATGCTATGAGATGGGGCAAGTGCGGGACTTTGTGGGGGGTCTGTCAGTGCCGCAGGCCCCTATCTGGGGCTCTGTATGCTGCTCTGGTGGCTCTGTATACTCCTATCTGGGGCTCTGTATACTCCTATCTGGGGCTCTGTATACCCCTATCTGGGGCTCTGTATACTCCTATCTGGGGCTCTGTATACTCCTATCTGGGGGCTCTGTATACTCCTATCTGGGGGCTCTGTATACTCCTATCTGGGGCTCTGTATTCCCCTATCTGGGGCTCTGTATACTCCTATCTGGGGCTCTGTATGCTGCTCTGGTGGCTCTGTATACTCCTATCTGGGGCTCTTTATACTCCTATCTGGGGCTCTGTATACCCCTATCTGGGGCTCTGTATTCCCCTATCTGGGGCTCTGTATACTCCTATCTGGGGCTCTGTATACTCCTATCTGGGGCTCTGTATACCCCTATCTGGGGCTCTGTATACTCCTATCTGGGGCTCTGTACACTCCTATCTGGGGCTCTGTATACTCCTATCTGGGGCTCTGTATACTCCTAACTGGGGCTCTGTATGCTGCTCTGGTGACTCTGTATACTCCTATCTGGGGCTCTGTATACTCCTATCTGGGGCTCTGTATACTGCTATCTGGTGACTCTGTATACTGCTATCTGGTGACTCTGTATACTCCTATCTGTGATGCTGTATACCCTATCTGGGGATGCTGGGCTGTATACCCCTGACACAATGGGTGGAAACTATAAGGGGTGGGGCTTATGAGAAGTGGGAGGGGTAAAAAAAGGAAAGGCGGGGTCTGGCGCTTCCCCATCCTAAAATTTCACCAGCCGCCACTGCTGCCCTTAGTCAAGGTTGCCACAGCTAGAAATCCTAGGGGGGTGTTTTCTCAACAAATTAAAGCATGGAGACATGGATGGATGAGGAGAGTTTCCTTTGAATATTAACTGCTTCCTTCCTGACTTCTTGTCAAACAACAGCCGAGCGACAGCTCTCCCATTCTGGATGGACTTCATATTTAAAAAAAAAAAACAAAAAAAAAAAACACTTCCTCAGAGTAGTAGTTTCACTATATTGTAACACTGAACTGCTCTGGTCGCAGTATGTAATAAAATGTTTATAAAAAAAGAAAAATTAATTGTAAAACAATTATTATCATTATCTTTTTTTTAATATACGGTCACCAGTCAGTGTCCCTGATCAGTCATGCGAGGTGATTTACTGCTCTGGTGTCAGTAGTAAAAAAAAAATTGTTAAAAAAAAAAAAAAAGATGTATTTCTTCATATTGTCCGCTGTATGGTGTGAATGAAAGTGGGGAGGACAGATGTCTCAGGACGCTTGGGCAGCACTTCAAGAGGGAAGCAATCTCTGGTAGGTTTGTGCAATTTATTTCAAATTCATTTTTTAATGAATTTTTTAAAATTCAGCGATTCGGACAAATCCAAATTTCCGAATTTCAAAATTTTTTTTTTGAATTTTCATTTTTTCAAATTCAAAAATTCAGTAATCCGAAAACCGGCAAATCCGAAAATCCGAATACTGCAAATTCGGTAATCGGAAAAAAGCCAAAATTCGGGAATCCGATAATTCGAAAAGAAAGAACATTTGAAATAATAATTAATAAATAACTATTCAGTTATAGGTATTGGAATTTCTTTGAAAATATTACTGTTAAATTGATAAGTGATACATTTCCTATTTAAGTTCACTAACAGCCAAATTTGAAAGGAAATTCCAATACCTATAATTGAATAGCTATTTATTAGTTACTTATTATTTCAAATGTTCTTTCTTATTTTCAAATTTCCAAATTTCGGAAATTCAGAAATTCTAAAATAAGAAAGAACATTTGAAATAATAACTAACTAATAGAGTTGAGCGAACACCTGGAAGTTCGGGTTCTGCTGGTCCGTCCGAACTTCGGGACAAAGTCCGGGTCCGGGTCCGGACG
>BLSH010298453.1:491081-506053 GCA_018402905.1 Glandirana rugosa | reverse complement strand
ATAGTGCAGTCCCCCTACAGTTAGAACGCCCAGGGAACATAGTTAACCCTTAGAGCGCCCCCTGCAGGTTAACCCCTTCACTGCCAATGACATTTACACAGTAATCAGTGCATTTTTATAGCACTGATCGCTATATAAATGCCAATGGTCCCAAAAAAGTGTCAAAATGGTCCGACATGTCCGCTGAAATATCGCAGTACCGCTAAAAATCGCAGATCGCCGCCATTACTAGTAAAAAAAAAAAAACCCCAAAAATGAATTCTCATCATCCGTAAACGCGACCACTTTTGCGCAAACCAATCAATAAACGCCGATTGTGATTTTTTTTTTATCGCAAATATGAGGAAGAATATAAATCGGCCAAAAACGGTGAAAAAAAATGTTTTTTTTATATTTTTTTTTTTTGATTTGTATTCCAGCAAAAAGTAAGAAATTTGTTTTTTTTTTTTTGCAAAATTGTCGCTCTTCTTTTGTTTATAGCGGCGATCAGAAATGACGCAGCGGTGATCAAATACCACCAAAAGAAAGCTCTGTTTGTGGGGAAAAAAAGGATGCAAATTTCGTTTGGGTACAACGTCGCACGACCGCGCAATTGTCAGTTAAAACAACGCAGCGCCGAATCGCAAAAAGTGCTCTGGTCCTAAAGCTGGAAATCCTTCCGGGGCTGAAGTGGTTAAAGGAATATTTCATTTTTATTGTTTCACTTTAAGCATGAGTAAAATAACTGCTCCTGAAAAAACAATCGATTTAAAACAATTTTTTTTGCATTGATGTCCCCTAGGGCAGGACCCGGGTCCCCATACACTTTTTAGGGCAATAACATTGCATATAAGTCTTTAAAATGAACACTTTTGATTTTTCATGTTCGGGTCCCATAGACTTTAATGGTGTTCGGATGTTCGCACAAATTTTTTGCCTGTTCGCATGTTCTGGTGCAAACCGAAGCAGGGGGTGTTCGGCCCATCCCTAGTTTTGATCGCTACAAGCAAGTGATCTGAATGGTTTATGTTATAATTTTGTGGTACTGAGAGTTATATCTCTGTTTCAGGAATCATAATTATAGGTTTGTCACTCTTTAGCATAACCCTATGGTCATGATGACAATGAAGATGCTCTACGTCCTGGGATGTATGAAGAAGAAATTATGTTTTTTACATGTAGCCCCCTTAGGGGTGGCTGATTATTGTGGTTCACCTGATTGCGCTGTCCTGAATCACTTTTATCCACGTACTTAGAGTCACAGAACAGGCTGGAGTTTTTGCTTTGTTGTTTTATTAGAGGTTAAACTTGGATAGGGTAGGGGAGATGCCCAAGAATATTTAGACTCCAATGTACAGTATCTCACAAAAGTAAGTACACCCTCACATTTATTATCTTTTCACGTGACAACACTGAAGAAATTACACTTTGCTACAATGCAAAGTAGTGAGTGTACAGCTTGTATAACAGTGTAAATTTACTGCCCCCTCAAAATAACCCCCTAAGTGAAAATGTCCAAATTGGGCCCAAAGTATCAATATTTTGTGTGGCCACCATTATTTTCCACTGCCTTAACCCTCCTGGGCATGGAGTTCACCAGAGCTTCACAGGTTGCCCCTGGAGTCCTCTTCCCCTCCTCCATGACGACATCACAGAGCTGGTGGATGTTAGAGACCTTGCGCTCCTCCACCTTACCTTTGAGGAGCCCCACAGATGCTCAATAGGGTTTAGGTCTGGAGATGCTTGGCCTGTCCATCATCTTTACCCTCTGCTTCTTTAGCAAGGCAGTGGTCGTCTTGGAGGTGTTTGGGGTCGTTATGTTGGAATACTGCCCTGCGGCCCAGTCTCTGAAGGGAGGGGATGCTCTGCTTCAGTAGGTCACAGTACATGTTGGCATTCATGGTTCCCTCAATGAACTGTAGCTCCCCAGTGCCGGCAGCACTCATGCAGCCCCAGACCATGACACTCCCACCACCATGCTTGACTGTAGGCAAGACACACTTGTCTTTGTACTCCTCACCTGGTGCCTCCACACACGCTTGGCACCATCTGAACCAAATAAGTTTATCTTGGTCTCATCAGACCACAGGGCATGGTTCCAGTAATCCATGTCCTTAGTCTGCTTGTCTTCAGCAAACTGTTTGCAGGCTTTCTTGTGCATCATCTTTAGAAGAGGCTTCCTTCTGGGACGACAGCCATGCAGACCAATTTGATGCAGTGTGCGGCGTATGGTCTGAGCAATGACAGGCTGACTCCCCACCCCTTCAACCTCTGCAGCAATGCTGGCAGCACTCATACGTCTATTTCCCAAAGACAACCTCTGGATATGACGCTGAGCACTGCACTCAACTTCTTTGGGCGACCATGGTGAGGCGCTGTTCTGAGTGGAACCTCTCCTGTTACACCGCTGTATGGTCTTGGCCACCGCGCTGCAGCTCAGCTTCAGGGTCTTGGCAATCTTCTTATAGCCTAGGCCAGGGGTGGCGAACAATTTAGACACAAAGAGCCAAAATTTTAAACTGTGAGAGTCAGAAAGCCACACCACGCAGTGACCTGCCAAAACAGACACTCACACAAAAACACATAATTAGAACCATATTATTCACCATAACACTTTCTTCCCTTTACAAAACAACAGCTTGCGTAGTTCAGTACCTTTGGGTAATTCCTTGTCAATATTGGCATGGAGAGTGCTAAAATGACGCTGAAGATTTGAAGCCTTGAAATGTGATATCGTAGTATTGCATAATAAACACAGCGATTTCCCATTCCTTTCAATAAAGAAGAAACCATTCTTCCAAAAATGTCCTGCATTCATCTTCATATTTTCGTTTAGCTTTGCATTTTGCCATTTTGACGACGACGGTAACATCCTGCATGCGTATTAAATGTTTACCTAATTTCCCGGCATAGACGTAACCCACGGAGATGATGGGCGGTCCCTTACGTCGGAAGCAGCATAAAAAAATCCAATCTGCCAAATTATTTTTTAAATATAATTTATTATTTGTTTTCAACGGGCCCTAATGAGTTTGAGTGTGTTTTAAGAGAGAATAAAAATAAGAGAAACATGAAACTTGGCAAAGAGCCACAGTATATACAAAATATGATAAGAGGCAAAGAGCCGCATTCCTTTTAGCGGGGAGCCGCGTGTTCGCCACCACTGGCCTAGGCCATCTTTATGTAGAGCAACAATTCTTTTTTTTCAGATCCTCAGAGAGTTCTTTGCCATGAGGTGCCGTGTTGAACTTCCAGTGACCAGTATGAGAGAGTGAGAGCGATAACATCAAATTGAACCACTTCAGCCCCGGAAGGATATTTGATCCCCTCTGCGTCATTTCTGATCGCCGCTATAAACAAAAGAAGAGCGACAATTTTGCAAAAAAAACCCCCAGATTTCTTACTTTTTGCTAAAATACAAATCCAAAAAAAAAATTATAAAAAAACATTTTTTTCCATCGGTTTTGGCCGATTTACATTCTTCCTCATATTTTGGTAAAAATCGCAATCTGCGTTTACTGATTGGTTTGCGCAAAAGTTGCCGCATTTACGGATGATGCAAATTCATTTCTGGGGTTTTTATTATTTTTTTATTTTTTACTAGTAATGTCGGCAATCTGCGATTTTTAGCGGTACTGCAATATTGCAGCGGACATGTCGGACCATTTTGACACTTTTTTGGGACCATTGGCATTTATACAGCGATCAGTGCTATAAAAATGCACTAATTACTGTGTAAATGCCATTGGCACTGAAGAGGTTAACCTGGATGGGGCGCTCTAAGGGTTAATTGTGTTCCCTGGGCGTGTTCTAACTGTATGTGGGCTGGCCTGGCTCGGGGAAGGGAGTGATCACAGCCCTTCCGCCTCTATGAGAACGGAGATCCGTGTTTACTTACACCGACCTCCGTTCTCTCACTGCGGGGGGGCCATCACGGGTAGCCGACGGCGATCGAGTCCGCCCTACCCACTCCCTGCCCCCCCGACACAGTGAGCGCCTCCGGCGGCGCGCACGCTCACGGTAGGGTTGCCACCTCATCCCTTTAAACCCGAACACACATTAATTACACAGGTTGTTCTGTGGCTGATTAAGGTGGTAATTAAACTCACTTGGTGCCTCATCTGCATTAAATTAGCCTCCGAACAACCTGTGTAATTCATATGTGTTCGGGTTTAAAGGGATGAGGTGGCAACCCTAGCTCAAGGCACTAGTTATTGCAGCCACCATCATATGACGGCGGTTTGAGATAACGAGCCACTCTGTCGCCGTAAGATTGCAGTCGGCAAGTGGTTAACACACCATCTCCCCATTCACACCTGACACCTTGTAAAACTAACGAGTCATATGACAGCGGGGAGGGAAAATTACTAATTGGGCCCAATTTGGGCATTTTCACTTAAGGGTGTACTCACTTTTGTTGCCAGCGGTTTTTAGACATTAATGGCTGTGTGCTGAGTTATTTTGAGGGGACAGCAAATTTACACTGTTATACAAGCTGTACACTTACTACTTTACATTGTAGCAAAGTGTCAGCTCTTCAGTGTTGTCACATGAAAAGATAGAATAAAATATTTACATAAATGTGAGGGGTGTACTTACTTTTGTGAGATACTGTATATACATCTCCATCTTCCCCCAGCACTGACACTTGCTGAGTTCAACTTGCCACTCCCTCTCACTCCTGCACAGTCTTTTAGTTTCCGGCCTAGAGGGATATTTACTAGGCCTACACCTAGCTAGCACAAATTGAGACCAGCCGTAGGTTTAGCTCAGTCTCCGGACCACCCATTACAGGGTGGGGTTGCTAATCCCCTGTGTAGCAAATTGCTGTGCTAGCTAGAAGTTGGATGGACTACTGCTCCCAGCCCATCTTCTCCCAGGCCCCACCAGCTCCTCCAGCTGCACTGCCTGCCTCACTGACACAGCAACATAGGGGTTCCCCGCTGCATCTGGCATCCTTCCCAGATTGTCTCTCTCACTCCAATCTGCTCCAGGCTGCCTCAACAGTTCCCCAGGGGTATGTTGCTCACCGACTCTTGAAGTTCCTTACTGAAGATCTCTCCTGGATAGTTTTCTCCCCTGCTGTCTTTTCTGCTCACCCTTGTGCCTACCGCCAGAATCTCACGCTTTCTGACTGCACCCGAGCCCTCCGGGCCCAGGGTCACCACTTCCCCCCCCCCCCTCCGCCCGCGCCCAGGGTCACCCCCCCCCCCAGACTGGGAGCTTCCCTGACCACGAAAACATCCACACTGCTCCATCTTCAGCTTCTCCACCCGGACTACACCAGATCGGGGATTGGTCAGAGTTCCCCAAAAAGCCCAGATAGCTCCACCTCTGGATTCACTTCCCTCTTTCTAGAATTTTCTAGCATTCGGAGGGAGGAACTTCCCAGAGGTGTCACTACCTGCAGTCAACCCACCTCCCTGAGCCACTCCCTTACCCAGAATAACAACAATCGGGCCTGAACAATGTCAGCCTTTTGCCTTGCCTAACCAAAAAAAACCTACCTTAGAGCACCTACCTAAGTAGAGGGCGCTACACTCAACGCCCACCAAAAAAAACAGCTGGTCCCTCAGCTGGGAATTTTAAAGAAAAAATTTCATAATCTTAAAATTGGGAGGGGGAAAAGGGAACAAACTGGGAAGGGAATATACAAAACCGTACTAACTACTCTCTTCACTAACAGCAGGTAAATACATTCCAAAAAAAAAAATGTTTTTCTTCCAGCCGGAGAAAATTCTCCAAAAGAAAAAGTACTTGGGCAGTTGTAGAAAGAAGCAAAACTTGACTCTCGCCGGATGGAGATGGACAGCCGCCCCATCTCAAGAATCCTAAGAGAAGATAGAAAACGAACTACAACTTCCTGCACGCAGATCTGCTGAAAGGGGGTTATACGCCTCCCAGCAGAACAACAACAACAATGTACACCACATTCTGCACCTGTTTGGTCTGTTGATGAGGGGTCATATCCCACCTACAGAACAGAAAAAAAACAATCCAACGTGCAAAGAACAAATATTCTTAAAGTTCCTAGTGGGAGGAAAGTTCCTAGTGGGAGGAAAGTTCCTAGTGGGAGGGACCCCTCCCCGGAAAAACAGGCTCTGAAGAAAATTTTAAAGTGACCTGAACACAGCTCACCCCAGCGTCCTTTCAATGGGCCAAGTCTCTGCCATTGGGCACAGGGTAGCAGGCTGGCAAGTTCCAGCAAATGTCAGGAAAACAAAAGGAACCACCTTGCACTCTCCAGCAATCCTGGTTGTGGTCTATGCAGCTCCTCAGACTCTCTCATACATAGAACCAAGGATCAGGTATCCTTCTTCGACCCCCTCCTTCTGTTTCCTGGTGGACAGAGAACTCTGGGTCAGCTGACCCACTTTCACAACCAGCACCCTGGCTCTGTATACGGATCTCCCAATTTGCCACTCCCTTTTGATTTCCAGGAACCGGGTTCACTCTCTGGCCCTCTCCGTGGCTTTGGGACGTGCAAAAAGTCCCTAACAAGGTCCTCCTCCCACTCTGACCGAGAGTCCCCCACAACGTCTATTGTTTAGGGTGGGACATAGGGGAAGTCCAGGCCCCACTCCAAGGCTACCCTCCACTGTATCTTCCTCTGAAATCTGGAGAGCCTCGGCAGCTCTCTTGAATTTCCTCTCCCAGGAAGAATGTCAGTGTCAGGTGATCTCACCACCATTTGATGATAAAATTGGTGCCTTAGTCTGGGTGGTGGATGGCCTGCGATAAAACAGCTGAGATACTTGGGCTCCTGCAGAAGGTTCAGATGCTAAATTGGATGTTGGCTCTTTTCCTCCAGCATTGGCTCCTGGAGCACCAATCCCTCCGATCTCCCACTCTGCCTCATCCAATCTACTTGACCCAGGAGACGATCCAAACTGCAGTCTGGGGGAACCCAAGTCTAAGGCCCACTCCTCAACTTCCCCATCCAGCTCACCTGAAGAGACTCCTCTCTCTGGCAGTGGCTCCTTCCGGACAGGCATGGTGAAAGGTTGCGAACTGACCGGCACATCAGGGACTTCAGCTGGTTCCAGCACGGCAGTACTCACCGGTCCCTGGCCAGGACATGGGCCTCCGCTGTTTTGTTCCCTCTTGTCCTCTGTCTTCACAGGGGAGTCACCAGGCTGCAACTCTACCCCGCCTTTGAGTGATGCCTCCAGGCCCACTTCGGCCTTCCGGGACTTCCGCGGCTGCAGACAACACAGTCCTGATTACAGGTCCACGGTGTAATAATGTGGCTCCTGCAGGGCCGACACCAGCCGGGTCAGCAGTTTCTCACAATGGCCACACCGGGCCCAGGCAGTGACCTCCGCTGTTGGGATCCGGCAGCCCAGGCAGATCAGGCATAGCAGCTCGGTCCCTCCAATAACTCCAAGGATAAGTCCCCCACAAGGCTCCACTCAGACCCTAGTGTCCACCAGGGTCCCCTCCGGCTTTTCCGGCAACCATGCCAGCGATGGCAACAGACAACCACCCTCCACCATCTTTGCCTCGTGGTGTCTAGCTAGCACCAAGAAACTTTCCATCTCCTCCAGGGCGTGGCTCCATCTCCTCCCCACCAGACGAGCGGACGCCACTAGATCTGATAGGCAGACTCTCTCCTGGTCACGCTGCTGTAACCCCTGAGGTGCAGGACAGAAACTTGCAGACACGCGAGTGCTGGCAGAACTTGTCCGGACATGCTGACTTTGTTGGTGGTTGCCAGTAGCAACAGTGAATATGATTGCCACTGTACTCTTGAATGGAACACTCTTAGCACAGTCCCACCCGCGGGCACCCGGTGGACTCACTTAGGTCACCACGAGTATCAAGAAACAGTCTCAGGCACAAATCACTGGAAGCAGGAGTTTGAAGCAAAAGTTCTTGATGCCCAGCTTTTGCAAAATTCTGAGTATATGTAATCCAGTGGGTGATGTCCGGCCTTAACATGGCGCAGGACATATTTGTAATCCATGAGCGCGATCGCTCGCTGTGGTTGAGGTTGCGACGGGTAATGGCACATTTTTACAAGTCACTGAATTGCAGATATTGTTTCCTTAACAAGTGTCCGTCCCCAGCACTGGTTGAGGCAACTGCAATCTGCAGACAAGGCAGCAGCTAGCATTAACTTTTGCTGGTTGCTTTGGACAACGGCACACTTGTAACTGTTACTGTTAAGCAGGCAATCGCATCAGTCCTTCCACACTAATAGCGGAACAAATCACACTTTTCTGGCTCAGTTCTCTACCATTGCTAGGGGTAACGACTGACGGAATTACGTGAAACAGGTGAATCCCAGACGAGCACCCCAAGTATAGCCATGTGCCCCCTTTGGGGTGGCTGATTGTTGTGGTTCACCTGATCACACTGTCCTCAATCACCTTTATCCACACACACAGAGTCACAGAATAGGCTGCAGTTGTTGTTTTGTTGTTTTATTAGGGGTGTGGCTTTATGTGAGGCACCACAATGGACGGGCGATACTTGTCACCTCGCATGCCATCATTTTGAGGAGATTAGCGGGAGTCCGACCCGGGCTTTGCCGGCCACCATGGCAGAGCTGGTTCCGGCCCGGACTTTCTGGTCCACTGAAACCCCTCTCCACCTGCATTTAATGATCAGGAAGAGATCTCACTGGAGCTCGATCCTGGATCTCAGAGGGAGAAAGCTGAGAGAGCTCTGTGTGCTAATTTGGACTCTAAAAACAAGGTTTGCAATGTGTTTCTGTTTTGTGGGTGTCAGGGACAGCCCTACATTGTATAGAGAGGAATCTATTTGTTTAGTGTAGCGCCAGGCGGCGAGCTTTTGTTTTCTGTTTATGTTTTGATCTTGTAAAGCTGTAAAAATAAACCTGGCAAGCCGCCAGTCTTTAAAGAAACTGACATCCATGCTGAATCTTTTCCCCTGAAAAGTGATCCCTACAAGCTAATCTCCCACACGTGGTAGAGGATCAGCGTGGCAACATTCAAAGATGGAAGAAATGTTGAAGGCCCTCCTACAAGCCAATGCAGCCCAGCCAACCACCAGGTTGCAGAGGCCGCTGCAGCTCAGCGAGAGGAGAGTCGCCAGGTCGTTGCAGCTCAGCGAGAGGAGAGTGGCAAGGCCGTTGCAGCTCAGCAAGAGGCAACTCGCCAGGCTATCGCAGCACAATAAGAGACGAACCTGCAGTTTGCGAAAGCCCTGCTGGAGTTAAAAAAGTGGCCCGCACCTCCCGTGACAGTGGAACCAAAGTTGGTAGGCGCTTCTTACTACATGCAGAAGATGACACCTGCGGATGACGTGGAGGCGTACCTCACGTCCTTGGAAAGAGTCGCTTTTCATGAAGGATGGCCAAAAGAACAGTGGGCGGGACTGCTAGCCCCATTCTTGACTGGCGAACCCCAAAAAGCCTATTTTGATCTGGAAACAGATAAGACCCAGGACTCTGAGACCCTAAAGGCAGAGATACTCGCACTCCTGGGGGTCACCATGGCTGTCCGGGCCCAACAGGTGCATCAGTGGACCTATCGCACCGACAAGCCACCCCGTTTGCAGATGCTCGACCTAGTTCACCTTACCAGGAAATGGCTACAGAGAGATTTTGCTAGGTCCCCAGATTGTGGAGCGCGTGGTCATGGACCGCTATCTACGGGCGCTCCCTGCTGTTTTGAGGAAATGGGTCAGCCATGGGGACCCTAAAACTGCAAGCCAAATGGTGGACCTCATCGAGAGATACACGGCTGCTGAGGACTTGTTGCGCCCATCTGCGCGCCATTCCAATGTCTCTAGAGGTGAAAGATCGCCCGGCGGACCCGGTAAGACTGTTCCAGGGTTCAGGGGCGAGGGGAAATTTGATAAAACTGATACGGTTAAAAGAGACTTTGGGCTCTAGACCTGGAGACTGGCCAAAGAAACCAGGAAGGTCTTGGGGACCCTTGAGAGGACTGCGTATAGAACACATACAGTGCTGCCGATGCCATGCATTGGGCCATATTGCTGCCAATTGACCCCTGAATGATGAACCCATGCAATGTAATAATGCTTATAAGAAAAGACGCATTTCTCTGTTTTCACAGGTCGCATGTATAGCATCGTGCTCAAGTCGCACGGAGAAGCAAATGTGTATGATTGCTATAGACGGGAAACCGTCACCTTGCACTGCTTGACTCTGGTAGTGTGATAACATTGGTCAAAAACAGCTGTGTAAATCATGCCACGTTACACCCTAGCACTAGCGGGGTCATTTACATCCATGGTGACACTCGTGACTACCAGATGGCGCTGGTCGAGATTGACACCCCTTGCAGCAAAGTGACCCATTCAGTGGGAGTGGTACCTTCCCTGCTCCATGAAGCCTTAGTGGGGAGGGATTTCCCCTATTTTTGGAGGTTGTGGGAAGGCACAGAGAGCCTGGAGGAAAGAGCTTCCCCTGCTGATGAGGCACTTGAATTCTCACCGGAGAGATTGGTGGCAGGACCGAGGAAGAAGGAGACCCTCTTCCTTTTCCTGTAATGGCTGTGGAGCCGGAGGGGCTGGAAGCTGGCTCCCAGCAGATGGCTAATGTCCCAGATCATGTTTCTGTCCCTGACTGTGAGACTGAACCGAATGTAGTCCCTGACAGAGAAAACGTGAAGGTGATGGATGGGGAACTGGTGGATCCTAATTGGGGGAGGGGGGGTGTCTTTTCCCTACATGGCGCTTAAAAATGATTTGTTGTATCAGGTGGTGAAACACGGAGGACGAACTGGAACAGCTAGTGGTTCCCAAACCCTTCTGCCGGATAGTGCTAGATCTGGCCCATGGTCATATAATGGGGGGGACATCTGGGTATGGAGAAAACCAGGGAAAGGATAACCCAGAGATTCTTCTGGCCTGGGTTGTATGCAGACGTCAAAGAATACTGTGAGTCATGCCCTGAGTGTAAAATGACAGCCCCGTCACCCCATTTTCATAGTCCCCTTGTCCCACTTCCCATAACTGAAGTGCCATTCAAGCGAATTGGCATGGATTTTGTGGGACCAGTAGTAAAATCTGCACATCCCGGTGATACTGGACTATTCGACCCGCTATCATGAGGCCATACCCTTGCAGAACACATCCACTAAGACTGTCGCCAAGGAACTGGTCCAGGTGTTTAGTTGGGTGGGGATCCCTAAAGAGGGTTTGAAGAATCAGGGTACCCCGCTCATGTCCAGAGTGACCACAGCATTGTGCAAGTTGTACAAAATCTCCCATCTCCATACTTCTGTTTACCACCCCCAAACTGACGCTCTGGTGGAAAGGTTTAACAAGACCCTCAAGAGTTTGCTAAAAAAAAGGTGGTGGATGAAGATGGGCGAAATCGGGATTTTTTGCTGCTGTACCTCATGTTTGCCATACGAGAGGTTCCGCGGGCGTCAAAGGGGTATTCCCCCTCTGAACTCTTGTATGGTAGACATCCCAGGGGGCTGCTAGATGTCACAAAGGAGATGTGGGAGGGAGAGGCCACCCCATATAGCAGCATCATAGAGCACTTCTCCTTGATGCAGGATTGAATCGCAGCTGTCCTGCCCCTTGTGCAAGAGCATATGGAGCGAGCCCAGGAAGCCCAGAGAAGGATTTACAATCGGGGTGCCAAAATCGGAACTTTCAACCCCGGAGACAGAGTGCTGGTGCTCGTACCCATGCTCAAAAGTAAATTCCTGGCAAAGTGGCAGGGCCCCTTTGAGATTAGGGAAAGAATAGGGGAAGTAAACTACAAAGTTTACCAGCCTGGGAAAAGAAACCCGGAGCAGATTTACCATGTTGATCTCCTAAAATCGTGGAAGGACAGTGAGACTTTATTGGCAGTGCCCACATCCCAAAAGACAGGGTACCCCTGACCCCAGATGTCCCCATAACCAAGGCCTTGTCACTGATGCAACAAAACGACCTTAAGGAATTTGTCAGTAAAAATAGAGACTTTTTCTCTCCCCTACCCGGACTGACCACTGTACTACAACCTGACATAATCACGGAACCCGGGGTCCATATAAATGTAAAATCCTACCGAATACCTGAGGCTAGGCGAGAGGCGATGGCGAGAGAAATAAAAACCATGTTGGAGTTGGAGGCGTGATAGAGGAGTCCCACAGTGCCTGGTCGAGCCCAATAGTATTGGTCCCAAAGCCGGATGGCACTATCCGGTTCTGTAACGATTTTAGGAAGCAGAATGAAATGTCTAAGTTTGACGCATACCCGATGCCGCGGGTTGATAAACTTGTGGATAGGCTGAGAGGGGCTCAGTAAATAACAACCCTAGACCTAACTAAGGGATGCTGGCAAAAATGGCCTTCTCTACCCCAGAGGTGTCCTTCCAAACCAAATGAATGCCGTTTGGTCTGCATGGTACCCCTGCATCCTTTCAGAGGATGATGGACAAGACATTGAGGCCGCCTCAGCCCTATGCAGGGCCTATCTGGATGATGCCATCATGCACAGCCCAGATTGGGAATCACATCTGCCCTGGGTGCAGGCAGTGGTAGATACGCTGAGGGTAGCAGGTTTAACAGCTAACCCAAAGAAGTGTGCCATAGGTCTTGAGAAGGCCAAATACCTTGGGTATGTGATTGGTCGAGGTCTGATTATGCCCCAAACCAATAAGATCGAGGCCATTCAAAAGTGGCCCTAACCGGTGAACAAGAAACAGGTTTGGGCCTTCCTGGGGGACTACACGCTTCATCCCTGACTTTGCCACCATTGCCGTCCCTCTGAGCGATCTGACAAGGGGTAGAGCATCAGAAATGGTTAAGTGGAATCCCGAAGCTGAAAAGGCCTTCCAGAAATTGAAGCAAGCCCTTTGTGTACAGCCGGTGCTCGTGACCCTGGACTTCACAAAGGAGTTTGTTGTTCAAACCAATGCCTCTGAGGTGGGACTGGGTGCTGTTCTGTCCCAGATCAGAGACGGCGAGAAGCAGGAAGCTTAAAAGACATGAAAGGAATGATGCCATTGTGGAGAAGGAGTGCCTGGCTATCAAGTGGGCCTTAGAGGCCCTAAAATACTACCTGCTGGGAAGGTCGTTCAGGCTCGTCACCAACAATGCCCCCCTTAAATGGGTGTGTAACAACCAAGAGAAAAATAGCCGGGTGACTCGGTGGTTCCTGGCCCTACAGCCGTTTAAGTTCTCAGTGGAACATCAGGCTGGAAGGCTCCAAAATAACGCCAATGGTTTTTCCCGGGCCCACTGCATGGTCGGGACTATTGGTCCGCCCCAGGGGCTTGAGCAGAGGGGCGGATATGCAACGTTATGCGAGGCACCAAAATGGACGGGCAATACTTGTTGCCTCGCATGCCATCATTAAGAGGCGACTAGTGGGAGTCCGACCCGGCCACCGTGGCAGAGTTGGTTCCGGCCCAGACTTTCTGGTCCACTCAAACCCCTCTCCATCTGCATTTAATGATCAGGAAGAGAACAGAGGAGAGCTCTGTCCTGGATCTCAGAGGGAGAAAACTGAGAGAGCTCTGTGTGCTAAATTGGACACTAAAAACAAGGTTTGCAATGTTTTGTGGGTGTCAGGGACAACCCCACACTGTATAGAGAGGAATCTCTTTGTTTATTGTAGCGCCAGACAGTGAGGTTTTGTTTTCTGTTTATGTTTTGATTTTGCAAACCTGCAAAAATAAACCTGGCAAGCCGCCAGTCTTTAAAGAAACTGACATCCATGCTGAATCTTTTCCCCTGAAAAGTGATCCCCACGAGCTTATCTCCCACAGGGGTTAAACGTGGATAGGGTGGGGTTAATGATGAGATGCCCAAGAATGTTTACAGTTCAAAACTGGAACCTCTATATACTCCAATGTATATACATCTCCATCTTCCTCCAACACTGACACTTGCTGAGTTCCACTTGCCACTCCATCTCACTCACACACTGCACAGTCTTTTAGTTTCCGGCCTAGAGGGATATTTACTAGGCCTACACCTAGCTAGCACACATTGAGACCAGCCGTAGTTTTAGCTCAGTCTCTGGACCACCCATTACAGGTAGGGGTTGCTATTCCCCTGTGTAGCAAATTGTTGAGCTAGCTAGAAGTTGGATGGACTACTGCTCCCAGCCTATCTTCTCCCAGGCCCCACCAGCTCCTCCAGCTGCACTGCCTGCCTCACTGACACAGCAACATAGGGTTTCCCCGCTGCATCTGGCATCCTTCCCAGATTGAAACCAGTATGTCAGGAGATGGCGCTGTCACTACCAAAATGAAGTGGGCTTAATTTAAAAATACATGAACCTTTTATGTGTGTTATACACCATCAACTGTATGTGTGGGTGTGGGTGAAATACGTAAGATGCTTAAGATAATTGAATAAAATCAAATATAAATAACATAAAAATCCAAGTGTCCGTAAAAGTCCGTAAAAACCTATGCATGCACACACTAAGCACTCTTTCAAGAAATTAGTGATTGTGTTCCAATCAGTAGAAGTGTCTCTATGTATTAGTAATCATAAGTATGAAAATGTGAAGTAAAAACAACATTTGTGGGAAAATGTCCGTAAAAGTCAGTGTCTGTGAAAAGTCCGTAAAAAATGGTGTCCGTAAAAATTTGTGAAAGATGGCGTCCTTCACAAATCAACCACGAGGTTCTGCAAAATGCCCCACTGGCGTATGACTTCCTCTAGGGGTCTTTAGGATGTGTATAGGTCAGTAAGGGAAGAAGTTGATTACAGATGTATCCTTAAACCAATATACTGCATTCAAAAGGTGACTCCTATGTAGACATTAGTTGAAGAAGGGAATGACTGGATATGTGTAGGATTTCTGGGGATCTCCTTCAGTATGCGGTCACCCCGTAAAACGTCTTGGAGCACCAACTAAACACTTCCTGCGGTAGAAAGTGTTTAAAAATGCCTGTGGTAAAAAATGCCTGAAAAGTGTCTGTGACTGAAAATGCCTGTAAAAGGGTGTTTACAACAAAAATGAAGTGTAAAAGTATGAATACTAATGATTATGTATCTCTGTGAAGATGACTAACCTTGTGTTAGTGATTAAAGAACTTTCTCACG
>BLSH010298453.1:469930-486609 GCA_018402905.1 Glandirana rugosa | reverse complement strand
CTGTGCTCACCCATCCGTCACCCATGCGTCCGTGCTCACCCATCCATGCTCACCCATCTGTCACCCATGCGTCCGTGCTCACCCATCCGTCACCCATGCATCCGTGCTCACTCATCCATCACCCATGCGTCCATGCTCACCCATCCGTGCCCACTCATCCATCACCCATGCATCTGTGCTCACCCATCCGTCACCCATGCATCCGTGCTCACCCATCCGTGCTCACTCATCCGTCACCCATGCATCCGTGCTCAGCCATCCGTCACCCATGCATCTGTGCCCACCCATCCATGCTCACCCATCCGTACTCACCCGCCACCCATGCACCCGTGCTCATTCATCCATCACCCATGCTCACCCATCCGTGCTCACTCATCTGTCACCCATGCATCTGTGCTCACCAATCCAGCCTCATCCGTGTTCACCCATGCATCTGTGTTGACCCATGCATCCATGCTCCGCCATCCATCCATGCTCAGCCATGCATCCGTGCTCCGCCATCCATCCGTGCTCCGCCATCCATCTATGCTCACCCATGTATCTATGCTCACCCATGTATCTGTGCTCACTAATCCAGTCATGCTCACCCATGCAGCCTCATCCATGTTCACCCATGCATCTATGCTCTGCCATCCATCCGTGCTCCGCCATCCATCCGTGCTCCCCCATCCATCCGTGCTCCCCCATCCATCCGTGCTCAGCCATCCATCCATGCTCAGCCATCCATCCGTACTCACCAATGCATCCTTGCTCACCCATCCATCCGTGCGCAGTCATCCCCATCTATGGCTTATTCACCCCCATTCGTGCTCATTTATGCCTCATTCATGCTCATCCATACCACATCAGTTCTCATCAATGACACATCCATGCCACTACAGCACCCATCAGTGCCACTACAGCGCCCATCAGTGCCACCACAGTGCCTCACAATAATGTAATAGGTAGTCAAATTGGATTTGAAATGTATGCCCCTATAACACCTGATGGTGCACCCTTCATGTTGGGCCTCTGTATGTGGCCAGGCTGTGTAAAAGTGTCACTCATGTGGTATCGCCATACTCGGGACGAGTAGCAGAATATATTTTAGGGTGTAATTTGTGCTGGGTACATGCTGTGTGTTAGAAATATTGTATAAATTGACAACCTTGTGTAAAAAAAAATGCGTTTTCATTTTCTTTCCACATTTTCCAAAAACTTGTGGAAAAAAATAACCATTCAAAAGACTCATTATGCCTCCTAGAATATATGTTGGGGTGTTTACTTTCCAAAATGGGGTCATTTTTTGGGCGTTTCCATTGCCCTGGTGCTCCAGGACCTTCAAAAGTGCAAGAGGTAGTCAGGAAATTATATGTGTAATTTATGTCCTTAGAACGCCTGATGGCGCTCCCTGCATGTTGAGCCTCTGTATGTGGCCAGGCTGTGAAAAGTCTCACACATGTGGTATCACCATACTCAGGAGGAGTAGCAGAATGTGTTTTGGGGTGTAATTTGTGGTATGCATATGCTGGGTGTGAGAAATAACCTGTTAATATGACAATTTTGTGAAAACAAAACTGAAAAAAAAAAAAATCTTCATTTTGCAAAGAATTGTGGGAAAAAATGACAACTTCAAAAAACTTGCCATGCCTCTTACTAAATACGTTGGACTGTCTACTTTCCAAAAAGGGGTAATTTGGGGGGTATTTGTACTTTCCTGGCTTGTTAGGGCCTCAAGAAATGAGATAGGCCGTCAGTGCATCAGGTGTGATCAATATTCAGTGATTGGCACCATAGCTTGTAGACTCTATAACTTTCACAAAGACCAAATAATATCCACTAATTTGGGTTATTTTTACCAAAGATAGGTAGCAGTATAAATTTTGGCCAAAATTTATGAAGAAAAGTTGCTAATTTGCAAAATGTTATAACAGAAATAAAGAAAAATTCATTTTTTTACAAAATTTTCTGTATTTTTCCATTTATTGCTCAAAAAATAAACACCCCAGTGGTGATTAAATACCACCAAAAGAAAGCTCTATTTGTGTGAAAAAAAGGACGAAAATTTCATTTGGGTACAGAGTAGTATGACTGAGTAATTGTCATTCAAATTGTGAGAGCACTGAAAGCTGAAAATTGGTCTGGTTAGGAAGGGGGTTTAAGTGCCCAGTGGTCAAGTGGTTAAACCAGCTATGTAGACGAACTTTTTATTTTTTTGCAAGAAATGCACCACTGGCAGCAAAAAAAAAAAAATGTAATTTGTCTAACTGCAATGTAAACGCAGTATTTAAATATGCCAAAATGTTGCCAACTGAACTAACAGAACACGATTAACCACTTCAGCCCCGGAAGGATTTCCAGCTTTAGGACCGGAGCCCTTTTTGCGATTCGGCACTGCGTCGCTTTAACTGACAATTGCGCGGTCGTGCGACGTTGTACCCAAACGAAATTTGCGTCCTTTTTTTACCACAAATAGAGCTTTCTTTTGGTGGTATTTTATCCCCTCTGCATCATTTCTGATCGCCGCTATAAACAAAAGAAGAGCGACAATTTTGCAAAAAAAACCAAATTTCTTACTTTTTGCTAAAATACAAATCAAAAAAAAAATATAAAAAAACATTTTTTTCACCGTTTTTGGCCGATTTATATTCTTCCTCATATTTGCGATAAATAAAATCGCAATCGGCGTTTATTGATTGGTTTGCGCAAAAGTGCACGGATGATGAGAATTCATTTTTGGGGTTTTTTTTTTTGGTTTTTTTTTTACTAGTAATGGCGGCGATCTGCGATTTTTAGCGGTACTGCGATATTGCGGTGGACATGTCGGACTATTTTGACACTTTTTTGGGACCATTGGCATTTATACAGCGATCACTGCTATAAAAATGCACTGATTACTGTGTAAATGCCATTGGCAGTGAAGGGGTTAACCTGCAGGGGGCGCTCTAAGGGTTAACTGTGTTCCCTGGGCGTTCTAACTGTGGGGGGACTGCCCTAGCTGGGGAAGGGAAGTGATCACAGCCCTTCCCCCTCACACAGAATGGAGGTCCGTGTTTACATACACGGACCTCCGTTCCTTCGCTCCGGGGGGGCCATCGCGGGTAGCCGGCGGCAATCGAAGCCGCCACACCCGCTCCCTGGCCCTCCCCGAACACAGTGAGCACGCGGGCGCGCCACCAGCGGCGCGCGCGCGCTCACTAGGCTCGTGGGCGCGGCCGCCATCGTATGACGGCGATTTGCGCTCACGAGCCACCTTGCCGCCATCAATTGCCGATCGGCGGTCGGCAAGGGGTTAAAGTAGTGCCCCTGACACACAAGCAGTTGCAAGTGCAGTGCACTTGCAAAAATGGCTGCAAACGCCCACCTAACAAACAGATAAATTGCTTAGGTTTTATATGAGGCACTTTGCTTAGCAAACAAAAATCTCCTCCAGCACCCACCCACCAATAAATCGCTGTTTTTAACAGATTTTCTAAAGCTAAGCGGTCCCTCACAGCAGCAGCATCCTCTCCCTACACTAGTATGAGATCATGTGACATGCAGCACTACGTGACTCCAGCTTATATAGAGGCCGGGTCACATGATGCACTGGCCAATCACAGCCATGCCATTAGTAGGCATGGCTGTGATGGCTTCTAAGGGCAAACGAGTGAAACGCTTGTTAATTGGCTGCCCTGCAGCTATTCAACAGGTGTGAAAAAATCCCCGAACCCGGACTTTTTCTCAAATGTCCGGGTTCAGGACACGGACACCCTAAAGTCCGGTACAAACCCAAACTTTACAGTTCGGGTTTGCTCAACTCTAATCAGGACTCTGTACAGGCCAGTCAAGTTCCCCCAACCCAAACTCGCTCATCCATGTCTTTATGGACCTTGCCTTGTGCACCGGTCCAAATCATTTGGTGGAGGGGGGATTATGGTGTGGGGGGTTGTTTTTCAGGGGTTGGGCTTGGCCCCTTAGTTACAATGAAGGGAACTCTTAAGGCTTCAGCACACCAAGTCATTTTGGAGAATTTCATGCTCCCAACTTTGTGGGAAGAGTTTGGGGATGGCCCCTTCCTGTTCCCACATGACTGCCCACCAGTGCACAAAGCAAGGTCTATAAAGATATGGATGAGCGAGTTTGGGGTGGAGGAACTTGACTGACCTGCACAGAGTCCTGACCTCAACCCGATAGAACACCTTTTTGGATGAATTAGAGTGGAGACTGTGAGCCAGGCCTTCTCATCCAACATCAGTGCCTGACCTCTGGAAGAATGGTCAAACATTCCCATGGACACTCCTAAACCTTGTGGACAGCCTTCCCAGAAGAGGTGAAGCTGTTATAGCTGCAAAGGGTGGGGCCAACTCAATATTGAACCCTAAGGACTAAGACTGGGATGTCATTAAATTTCATGTGCGTGTAAAGGCAGGCGTCCCAATACTTTTGGTAATATAGTGTAGTTGTTATTGACATTGGCTGTATGTTTGGGGTGGTTTTGCTGATGCAGAATACATTTGGGTCAATCACTCGCCTCCCTGATGGTAATATAGTGTATATATATATATAGTATATACACGCATATTCAGAGTATTACAGTATATAATGACTATTAATATATCGAAATACCTTTATGCTCCATTTACACAGGACGCTGTTTCAACCTCCCCTGAACATTTTATCTTGACAGCTAGAAACCGGCGTCTAAAACGTCTGTTTTGCCGCGTTTTGCATGCCGCGTTCGCGCCGCCTAGGAGCGTTTTTTGAAAAACTTTTTTTTTTTTAATGGAAACCCCTGTAAACGAATCGCTCCTAGACGCGAGTTAGCGCATTTAAAAGCAATTTGGCGTTTCAAATGCCTCTGAACCGGCGTCTGAATCCTTTTTTTTTTTTTTTGCGTTTCAAAAAAAAGCCTCTAAACTCAACTGCCTGGAAACGACCATAAACGACCCCCTGTGTACATGGACTGATAACATAGAGGAAAGTTCAGGGGCAGCTGAAAAAAAAAACGCCCAAATGCCTCTAAACGTCCGTTTACCAGCAGCAGTGTAAATGAGGGCTGATTAGAATGGCGCGCCGATCGCACCGCGGTACATCAACTACTTCCGTGGCCAAAGGAAATTTCATGTCGCTTCTGGGTTCTTAGTAGGAAGGGGAGATCAGCAGTGCCGGTGCTCCATTTTTTTTTGGGGGGGGGGCAGTAAACAAATCCCCCAAAAAATGTTGATTTGTTATGGTCACAAGTGGGTGGGCTCAGGGCGCAGTGCCCGGCACCCCAAGCTCACCCTTTTTTGTTCAAGTGTTTTTTATTAAGTTTTTAAAAGAAATAACAAGCGTTCGTGGTGTACAGGGGAGCCTTTATATACTTTACATACATTTTTTGCGGTTCTAATTGATATAATAACGGCATTTTCTATTTATTGCACCCATGGTCATGATGAAAACGCCCCCTGCCATTGGTCCATCGCTGTAAAGTAAATGCCAATACGTATAACCTTAGCTGACTTTTCTTTAACCACTTCAGCCCCGGAAGGATTTCCAGCTTTAGGACCGGAGCCCTTTTTGCGATTCGGCGCTGCGTCGCTTTAACTGACAATTGCGCGGTCGTGCGACGTTGTACCCAAACGAAATTTGCGTCCTTTTTTCCCCACAAATAGAGCTTTCTTTTGGTGGTATTTGATCACCGCTGCGTCATTTCTGATCGCCGCTATAAACAAAAGAAGAGCGACAATTTTGCAAAAAAACCCAAATTCCTTACTTTTTCCTAAAATACAAATCCAAAAAAATAATATAAAAAAACATTTTTTTTCACCGTTTTTGGCCGATTTATATTCTTCCACATATTTGCGATAAAAAAAATCGCAATCGGCGTTTATTGATTGGTTTGCGCAAAAGTGGTCGCGTTTACGGATGATAAGAATTCATTTTTGGGGTTTTTAATTTTTTTTTATTTTTTACTAAAAATGGCGGCGATCTGCGATTTTTTGCGGTACTGCGATATTGGGGCGGACATGTCGGAACGTTTTCACACTTTTTTGGGACCATTGGCATTTATACAGCGATCAGTGCTATAAAAATGCACTGATTACTGTGTAAATGCCATTGGCAGTGAAGGGGTTAACCTGCAGGGGGCGCTCTAAGGGTTAACTGTGTTCCCTGGGCGTTCTAACTGTATGGGGGCTGCACTAGCTGGGGAAAGGAAGTGATCACAGCCCTTCCCCCTCACACAGAGCGGAGGTCCGTGTTTACTTACACGGACCTCCGCTCCTTCACTCCGGGGGGGGCATCGCGGGTGGCCGGCGGCAATCGAAGCCGCCGCACCCTCTCCCTGGCCCCCCCCAACACAGTGAGCGCGCACGCGCTCACAGTGGCTCTGTATCGCGGCCGCCGTCGTATGACGGCGATTCGCGTTACAGAGCCACTCTGTCGCCGTCAATTGCCGATCAGCCGTCGGCAAGCGGTTAACCACTTCCGGACCAACGCCGTCACCTGACGGCGGTCACTTTGAAGTGGAATACCGCAGATAGCTACCATAACCCCCGGTATCTTCTTTTTCAGCCGGCGATTCTTCACAAGATAAAAGTGGTCTCAGCGGTGGATTCGCCGCAAGATCACTTTTATCAGCGGCGGGAGAAGTGCCCCCCCTCCCGCCGGTTTCCGGTCATCTCCGCCACTTACCGGAACCGCCGGCAGCGGCGGAGACGATCGGTTCCTCTCCCCCCCCCCACTGTCCGTAAGCCGAATGAGTGGCTGAAGCCGTTCACTCGGCTCCATAACATGGCAGGGCGGAAGCGACGTCACAAGTCACTTCCGCCCAATGCTCTTAAAGGGCCAATTTTTTTTTTTGCACTGTCATTTTTTTCAAATTATTATTATTATTATTTTTTTTTTTGCGTTTTACTGTAAATATGAAATTTGAGGTCTTTTGACCCCCGGATCTCATATTTAAGAGGACCTGTCATGCTTTTTTTCTATTACAAGGAATGTTTACATTTCTTGCAATGGGAATAAAAGTGATCATTTTTTTAAAGAACAGTGTAAAAATAAAAAGTAAAAAATAAAAAAATTTAAAGCGCCTCGTCCCTGCGAGCTCGCACGCAGAAGCGAACGCATACATAAGTCCCGCCCACATATGAAAATGGTGTTCAAACAACACATGTGAGGTATCGCCGCGATCGTTAGAGTGAGAGCAATAATTCTAGCTCTAGACCTCCTCTGTAACTCAAAACTGCTAACCTGTAGAATTTTTAAACTTCACCAATGGAGATTTTTGAGTTACAAAGTTTGTCGCCATTCCGCGAGCGGACGCAATTTTGAAGCATGGCATGTTGGGTATCATTTTACTCGTCGTAACATTATCTTTCACAATATGGAAAAAATTGGCCTAACTTTACTGTTGTCTTATTTTTTAACTCAAAAAAACTGAATTTTTTTCAAAAAAATCGCACTTGTAAGACCGCTGCGCAAATACGGTGCGACATAAAGTTTTGTAACGAACGCCATTTTATTCTCTAGGGTGTTAGAAAAAAATATATATAATGTTTGGGGGTTCTAAGTAATTTTATTGCAAAAAAACCTGGTTGTAACTCGTAATCACGAACTCCAAAAACCAGGCTCGGTCTCAAAGTGGTTAACAAAGTTCAAACATTAAGTCCTGGGCCGTCTCCCCAGCCACCCCACCCGGGATCTAACTGTGGCCGGTAGACCTGCCCAGTTCCACCGAGCCTGGATTGATACCCAGGAAGGAGGCTTTGTAGAAATATTTTTTCAACAGTTTAAATAATTAACATGGGAAATAGAAGTGAGCAACAGTTAAAGGAAAGTGAAATTTCTCTAGTATTGTTCGTTTGAATGGATCAGATTTATAATCTGGACCTTAGGCTTTCCAGAGGGACCAAATAAGGTCCTGTTTGGATGCTCTGTCCTCTTTATATGCCAGAATTCTCTCGAATTCCGCTATCACATTGACTTGCCATGCTCACCCTTTTTGAAGCCTATGGCTCTAATCTTGTGCTTCACAAAAAAAAAACCCTGCAGAACTCTATGCATCCAACACCCTGCATGGAGATCATGGACGGGCCACCGCTGGAGATCATTGAACCAATATTCACTGATCTTTCTCCTCAGCTCCTCTACCAGGTGCCACCCACTGTGCCAGACTAGAGACTGCCAGTGGGGTCAGAAGGGTACACTAGAAAACCAGGTCACAGTAGCACACACACGTCTTGCCCCCCCCATGGGTGGTGGAATCGCAAGTACGACCTTTGTGACCCTGGTAGTTTCACCACTGGTACCGAGCACTATTCCATTTGATGCGTCGCAACTTTTTGAACATTTCCGCACGCTGGGCAGCCCATTAGCTAAAGGAGCAATGCTCTCACCTCACCTCTAAGAGGAGATTTTGGGCTGCCCAAAGCACGGTACGCAGAAAACGCACACAACGCACCTTGAGTGTGAATTTGCTTTGAGTTCTGATTAAGGACGGGCTCGGGCGCGTTCGCAAGCGCACGTGCCCGAGCCCGCCAGGAAGTGAACCCTGCACTGTGCTAATCGCAGGCAGTGAGACATTTCCCCGATCGCTGCAGCCGCACATCGGGGAAAAGTCTCACTGCCTGTGATTGGCGCAGTGCAGGGTTCACTCCCAGGAGGGCTCGGGCACTCGCATTTGCACACACGCCCAAGCCCATCCTTAGTCCTGACAGAGGCTGAATAAACACCCAGGTATGCTTGCACACTGGAAAACCAGGTCACAGTAGCGCACACACACGTCTTGCCCCCCCCCCATGGGTGGTGGAATTGCAAGTACGATCTTTGTGACCCTGGTAGGTTCACCACTGGTACCGAGCACTATTTGATTTGATGCGTCGCAACTTTTTGCACATTTCCGCATGCTGGGCCCATTAGCTAAAAGGAGCAATGCTCTCACCTCTCCTCCAAGAGGAGATTTTGGGCTGCCCAAAGCATGGTACACAGAAAACGCACACGACGCACCTTGAGTGTGAATTTGCTTTGAGTTCTGATTAAGGACGGGCTCGGTCGCGTTCGCAAGCGCACGTGCCCGAGCCCGCCAGGAAGTAAACCCTGCACTGTGCTAATCGCAGGCAGTGAGACATTTCCCCGATCGCTGCAGCCGCACATAGGGGAAATGTCTCACTGCCTGTGATTGGCGCAGTGCAGGGTTCACTCCCCGGCGGGCACGGGCACGTGCGCTTGCGAACACGCCCAAGCCCATCCTTAGTCCTGATAGAGGCTGAATAAACACCCGGGTATGCTTGCACACTGGAAAACCAGGTCACAGTAGCACACACATGTCTTGCCCCCTCCATGGGTGGTGGAATCGCAAGTATGACCTTTGTGACCCTGGTAGGTTCACCACTGGTACCGAACACTATTTGATTTGATGCGTCGCAACTTTTTGCACATTTCCGCATGCTGGGCCCATTAGCTAAAAGGAGCAATGCTCTCAGCTCTCCTCCAAGAGGAGATTTTGGGCTGCCCAAAGCATGGCACGCAGAAAACACACACGACGCACCTTGAGTGTGAATTTGCTTTGAGTTCTGATTAAGGACGGGCTCGGGCGCGTTCGCAAGCGCACGTGCCCGAGCCCACCGGGGAGTGTACCCTGCGCTGCGCCAATCACAGGCAGTGAGACATTTCCCCGATCGCTGCAGCCGCACATGGGGGAAATGTCTCACTGCCTGTGATTGGCGCAGTGCAGGGTTCACTCCCCGGCGGGCACGGGCACGTGCGCTTGCGAACACGCCCAAGCCCATCCTTAGTCCTGAGAGGCTGAATAAATACCCGGGTATGCTTGCACACTGGAAAAGCAGGTCACAGTAGCACATAGAATTGTTGGGTGCTCATGAAGAGTCTTACGTTGTAGTAAATAATCCGTGATATACGTAAAATTTACTTTTTTTTTTTATTATTTTATTGAAATCCTGGTAATCACAGCAAGTTCAACTGCATTGTTAAAAAAATAATCCCCATCAGGAGCTCAACGTGTGCCGAAGATTTAAGGGTGGGGGGGGGGGGTTTCTGCCTTTACACCTGCGGTTCTCTTCTTTTATTCCATTAGCCGTAAGTGATTTCCACTTGTAGTCCTTCAATGGGCTTGTCTTCCACCGCCATCTAATGCCGCTTTGATCATCGGCAAATGTCAAGAGACCAAAGTTGAATGGGAATTGATGGCGGCGGTCTTTGAAAATAGTCTGAAAGGATTAACATCCCCCTCACTAGTGTGTGTGTGAAGTGGCCTTCAATTTGTTCATTTTTCTTGCAAGACGAAATAATGGATTTCATTCAAATGGCGCTCTTTATTGGGCGGCTAATGCAAGCGTTGCAGGTTTTCTTCGAGCCGCTGAGTGCTAAAGTAGAGAGAGAGAAGTAAGGCGCGCGGCGGACAATTCAGCTCATATGTAGCACAGGTGCCCCTCTGCATGGAGATGCATCTTCTGAAATTGTTATCATAGATGATGGAATAACTGCAGCAAATAAGATTTCCTTCACATTTTTTTTTTAATCCTAAAATATACACAAAAAATAATGAATTCCATTGGGCACTGAATTCCATAATGCAACCCTGTTCCATGGAACTCTAGGCCTCCACCGGTGGTTGCGATGGGTTCCTTGAGCTGTGGTTGGTTGGCTCTTCATCAGGTGGTGCCTCCATAGCAGGGCCGGTACTGGGGGGTGAAAGGGGTGGTACTATTTACTTGAGGAAGGGGGGGGGCACAGGTGCCAGCAGTGTGCTTCTTAAATCTGGCTGGACACGCACAGTAGCTGCTAATAGCTGCAGCCTGCACGCCCCTGCAACGATGTGCAGAGTGCACTCCTGTACCCGGCGCAAGCCTAGAACAGACCAGCCCTTGCCTTCACTTCTTCACTCCCCTGTCAGTTGAGATATTCCCCCTTACAGGCGCTTTGCATTCCCAGCCCGGCGTGACGTCACTCACCGAGAGGCTGGCCGAAGGGCCGGATGGGAGGACTCAGAGAGCATAAAGAGCTGCGGCCTAGAGGAGCTGAGAAGAGGAAGTGGATATACAGCATTGCACAACTTCAAGTAAGCAGATAATGATTATAAAGATTGCAACTTACAGATTACAGGCATACCCTGCATTACGTACCCTCACATACACTCGCGAGTGCCGACACATTGGCGTCTATGGGGAATCTTGGTCACCTGCACAAGGTACTACTCCCAGTTATTAACATTGGCGTCTATGGGAAATCTTGGTCAGCTTGACTTGACACTGTTCCCGGTTTTTAACCTTGGTGTCTATGGGAAATCTTGTTCAGCTTGGCAAGGCACTACTCCCTGTTTTTTACATTGGCGTCTATGAGAAATCTTGGTCAGCTTGACAAGGCACTACTCCCTGTTTTTTACATTGGCGTCTATGGGAAATCTTGGTCAGCTTCACAAGGCACTACTCCCGGTTTTTAACATTGGCGTCTATGGGAAATCTTGCTCAGTTTGACAAGGCACTACTCCCGGTTTTTAACATTGGCCTCTATGGGAAATCATGGTCAGCTTGACAAGACACTACTCCCGGTTTTTAAAATTGGCATCTATGGGAAATCTTGGTCAGCTTGACAAAACACTACTCCTGTTTTTTAACACTGGCCTCTATGGGAAATCTTGGTCAGCTTGACAAGGCACTACTCCCGGTTTTTAACATTGGCGTCTATGGGAAATCCTGGTCAGCTTGACAAGGCACTGCTTCTGAACCATAAGTGACAGGGACACCAAACTTGGGGAGCACCGAGAGGGTACCCAAGACTACAACATATCTGATTTTGGGGTTGGCCAGCTTGCCTTGGTAATCTATCATGTCATAGTCCTGGGTCCCCTTAATGTGTTGCGCAAGTTTGGTGTCCGTGTCAATTATGGTTCGGGAGCAGTGCCATGTCAAGCTGATCAAGATTTCCCATAGAGCTAATGGATTTACATGTATTGAGAAGTGAAAAAAGGTATTGCTTCACTTTAGGTACATTTACATACATGCTCTGGTCCCACTGTGCACTTAAAAGTGGGGTATGTCTGTATTATATTAACTCTTTGGATTGGGGGGGCGCAGTGTGCCATCTTCGCCCTGGACACTAAATTACCTTGTCCCGACACTGAGACCAACGCCACATGGCAGAGCCAACAGCATGACACCAATGATCCTTTCAGCTGTGCATAAAGAGGAGCTTCAGTCAGGTTGTAAAAAAAATTCATAATCAATAATTTTATAAAAGGACACTCACCTGTCCAGATATCCAGTGCCGTCCTCACCCGGCCCGTTTCGGGTCCCCAGAACACCCACGTTAACTGTGGAAAGCAGGCTGTGACTCCTTGCAGCTTCACAACCAGCTCCCCACTGCACATGGGCAAGCTGTGCAGATTTGCCCACAATCTCAGTGGCTCGGTGTGAGTGAACCCCCCTCTGCCATTGGCGTACTACTTACATTGGTGGCAGTAAAAGGGTTAATGGGCCCCATCCGAAGTTGATGGACTCTATTATGGAGTCAAATGCATTTGTAAAGAAAATCCACGTGTGCAAAACTTCCGGGAGTCACATATAATCCAGGAACATCTCAGTAGATATGATGGAGCAAGGTGTCACCATGAATATGAAATGGGGAAAAAAATCCACATAGTATAAAACCACAACAAAAGCTTTTATTGGTGCAAAATCAGCTGTATGTGATGGTCATTTGCACAGCTGAACGAAGCTTCTGAAATGGAACTGCAATCATCCGAAATGATAGCACCTGTGATTTTTTTGAATGAATGGTAATGGCTTATGAATATATAAGTGGGGGTGATTGTGAGTTCCACTATGGTTTTGACGAAACGCGCTAGACGTGTGAAACGCGTTACCAGTTGCCTGTATTCCAGCTCTGTTTGTAATATGGATTATGATCTTCTTGAATAAATTTTAATTGCTTCCACATCGGGAGTGCCGCCATCCTCATTCACAGTTTCTCATACGCATCTTCAGCAGCAGCAGGGCGTGCACCCAGGAGATGGTGGACTGACCACTTCAGATGCTTGTTCAACCTTGAGCAGCTGAACAGTGCATTGTTACGCATGTAAACACGTGAATAACAACAAACAAAAAAAGACGGAATTCAAAGCTACCTCCACTGGACAGACGTACCCCATTAAAGATTTTATTGGATGTAATACGGAAGGGGTGGTGTACGCACTACAATGCTCCTGTAACCTACAATATGTAGGAGGGACGAAGAGAGCGCTAAAAGCCAGAGTTAAAGAACGCATACAGAATATCATCAAGGCTTTCCCTGAACATAGTGTGCCAAAACATTTTGCAACAGCACATAACAGGGACCCCTCCCACTTACAGTTTTGGGCTATAGAGAAATATAACAAGTCATGGAGGGGGGACCATAAAATCAGGACCCCCAGTCAAAAGGAATCCAGATGGATCTACACCCTGGGCACTCTCACGCCCAGAGGTATGAATGTGGAGTTCAATCTGAATTGTTTTTTGAGCAATTACTGACACTATGGATCCTTAGTGTTTAAATGTAATATGTTTACAGCTATGTTAACACGTGCTATGTTTACAGCTATGTTAACACGTGCTATGTTTACAGCTATGTTAACACGTGCTATGTTTACAGCTATGTTAACATGTGCTATGTTTACAACTATGTTAACACGTGCTATGTTTACAGTTATGTTAACACGTGCTATGTTTACAGCTATGTTAACATGTGCTATGTTTACAAATATGTTAACACGTGCTATGTTTACAGTTATGTTAACACGTGCTATGTTTACAGCTATGTTAACACGTGCTATGTTTACAGTTATGTTAACATGTGCTATGTTTACAACTATGTTAACACGTGCTATGTTTACAGTTATGTTAACACGTGCTATGTTTACAGCTATGTTAACATGTGCTATGTTTACAAATATGTTAACACGTGCTATGTTTACAGTTATGTTAACACGTGCTATGTTTACAGCTATGTTAACATGTGCTATGTTTACAGCTATGTTAACACGTGCTATGTTTACAGCTATGTTAACATGTGCTATGTTTACAGCTATGTGAACACGTGCTATGTTTACAGCTGTGTTAACATGTGCTATGTTTACAGCTATGTGAACACGTGCTATGTTTACAGCTATGTTAACACGTGCTATGTTTACAGCTATGTTAACACGTGCTATGTTTACAGCTATGTTAACAAGTGCTATGTTTACAGCTATGTTAACACGTGCTATGTTTACAGCTATGTTAACAAGTGCTATGTTTACAGCTATGTTAACACGTGCTATGTTTACAGCTATGTTAACACGTGCTATGTTTACAGTTATGTTAACACGTGCTATGATTACAGTTATGTTAACACGTGCTATGTTTACAGCTATGTTAACACGTGCTATGTTTAGTTGTTTTAATATATTCTATTTTATGAGTACTCCTCCCGCTCTTTTTCCAGTATAAGTGCCTATTCCCACCAGATTACATTTACATTTCAGATTTGGACCCATCTACTCAGCCGCATCTGAATGGGCTCCATATTATGCGGCATTTATCTTTACGGGTTTTGAAAGTTTATTTCTTCACCCATGACACCACCTCAGCTTGAATTGCACATATTTTTATTAGTGTATTTTTATCCCTTTTTTATCCCTCCCTCTCCCTCTGGAAAATGAGGGGTCCTGTTGAAACCAAACCACGATCAGGTAGACCAACTAAAATTTCAGCCACAACTGCCAGGAAAATTGTTTGGGATGCAAAGAAAACCCACAAATAACTTCAGGTGAAATACAGGACTCTCTGAAAACATGTGGTGTGGCTGTTTCAGGATGCACAATAAGGAGGCACTTGAAGAAAGATTGATAATGTACAAAAACAGGAATGGTGCTGTCTATACAGTGTGCACTCAGATGGTTGGAAGTAGCCATCAATTCTGACCAAATTTCCTGTGCCTTTGTAGCTCTCCCATCCCCAAAACATCAGCCATCCACCTCCGTGTTTCACAGTAGAAATTGTGAACCTTTCATCCCAGGCCTTGTTGTCTCCTCTCCAAATGTAACGTTTATGGTTGTGGCCAAAAAGCTCAATTTTGGTCTCATCACTCCAAATAACTTTGTGGCGTATTGTAAGCGGGATACTTTGTGGCATTTGCGTAGTAATGGCTTTCTTCTGGCGACTCGACCATGCAGCTCGTCTTTCTTCAAGTTAATAAATGCAAGAGTGTGTTCCTGCGCTCAGGACTTAAATTAATAAAAGTAAGACTGCTGCCTTCCAGGAATTCCCTCCTAAGAGGGAAGAAAGATTGATAATGTAGAAAAACAGGAATGGCGCTGTCTATACAGTGTGCACTCAGATGGTTGGAAGTAGATGAGGGGTGTTGTAACCTCGGTGTGATCTACTGCTATAAGCACATATAATCATATATAGCAAGGATTCTGATAGTTGTAAAACATGAAAAAAAACAAATATATCCCAAGGTGCAATATTATAAATGATGTGAAACAGTAGTCCGTAGAAGTTCGTAAATGTCCGTAAAAACGAGCCAATCAGAAAGTGGTATTTATGGCATGAAAGGCTATCTTGATGTAAGTGGGGAAAGGGTTATTCAGAGGTTATATGTGTAAAGTGACTTGTGCTAAAAAATGGTAGTAATTATTTCAACTTGATAGTCCGTAAAAAAAATCTGTAAATGTGCAAATAAGGTGCTGGTGTGCCAAACTGTGTAAATCTGAAAGGCGTGGCCTGTACGTTCTTACGTCACATCCGGTTTAGCGGTTCCACACAGTAGAACGCATAGCGAGCGGGAAGGAAGGGGCTCCTACCTTCCTCAAGCAGGTAGATCCTGCTGAGCTATTTGCAGCCTTTACCTGTGATCGTTTTCAATTTTATTTTATTTTATTTTGTTTTGTTTACACCTTGAGTTTATCCCCCCAATAAACCTGAGTTTTAACATACTACACTATCGAGGATCCCTCTTTGCTTTATCCCCTACCTGCATTGGAGATTGAAGGAGTGGAGGAACGCCGCATGGTCCTTCCAGGGACCAACACGGAGACAGAGGACTGAAGGTTGATGGAGACACACCTGGACCTAAGGAGAGTGGCCCCAAGACCCCATTTACCAAAGCGGGTACCCCTGCAGGGGTAGGAATGATCTGGTAAGTGTGGGCACATACGGGGGAGCACGAGTGGTTGTCACCTCTCCTCTAAACAGTGTGGATATAGGAAGAGCACAAGAGTCACTTTATTGCACATTGAATCTTCAACGTCATCTTATTGTCATTCATTACTAGTGTTGAGCGAACCCGGACTGTAACGTTCGGGTCCGTACCGAACTTTCGGGTGTCCGTGGCACGGACCCGGACCCGGACATTTCAAAAATCGTTCGGGTGCCTGTGGGCTTTCAAGCCATGCCTGGGCTTGCAATGTCAGGCCCAAGCGAGTTGTGATCATTACTTACTGTTATTCTACTGCAACTTCTAAGTTACACGTTATTTCACTGAGAACACGAGAAGGATATAGGTGTGACAAATCTCCTCTCCACTGTTGGTGAGCACGAGGGGGCATACACGGGTGTGAATGGTCTAGTAAGGATGGGGACGTCCCCATGGGCGAAACCATTTACCCCAGAACCCCGGTGAGAGGAATCCAGGTCCACACAGAGGTAGTTGGAAGTCAGGAGACAGAGGCACAACCAGGGACCTTCCTGGTACGCCGC
>BLSH010298453.1:449362-459662 GCA_018402905.1 Glandirana rugosa | reverse complement strand
ATCACTTACATATAGGTTACATAGAACAGGACCCAGTACAGAGCCTTGTGGTACCCCACTAGTGACTGCTCTCTGTTCTGAGTGAACCCCATTTACAACCACACTCTGGGATCTCTCCTTTAACCAACTGCATATCCACTGAACCACCCAAGGGTTAAGTCCCAGCTTGTACAACTTTTGTATCAGATCATTATGTGGAACTGTCCAATGCCTTGCTGAAATCAAGATACGCTGAGATGTCCACAGCACCACCCTGGTCCAAAACACTGGTAATATAGTCAAAGAATTCAATCAGATTTGTGTGGCACGATCTGCCCTCAGTAAAGCCGCTGCTTTGGGTCCAGCAAGCTGTGTATTTTTAGGTGATCAATGATCCTTCTTTTGAGAAGTGATTCCATTACCTTGACTACAATTGATAAACTCACTGGCCTGTAATTGCCAGCTTCTACCTTGCTGCCCTTCTTGTGGATGGGCACAATATTAACTATCCGCCAGTCATGGGGAACTTCTCCTGTTAGAAGAGATTTATTTAAAAGATTTGTTAATGGTCCAACAACGATATCGCGAAGTTCTCTTAGAACTCTGGGATGAATACCATCAGGGCCCATTGCTTTATTAAGCTTTAACCGAGCCTCAGCTACCTCTGTCTCCAGAGGTATATACTGTATCCAGTATAATGTATTTTTTTCTAAAAATAAAAAAAGGAACAAAACAAAAAAACTAAGGGGTCTAGTTATAAAAAAAAAATTAATTGGACGAATGTTTGGCTTTATACTTTGATTTTCTTGCATTATTGATTATGGCATTATTGATTTATTAACTATTATTTTTAGGCAACACATACCACCAGTGTATGATGATTATAATTATATAAATTATTTATTATTTTTTCTAAAAAAGACAAAAAGGGGTCTATTTATAAAAAAAAACTGCTGAAAAAATTGTGGCGAAATACATTGACTTCCTGGCATTAATTAATTAATTTGCTATCATTATTGGGCAACAAATACCACCAGTATAATGTATTTTTTTATATAAATAAAAAAGGAACAAAACAAAAAAAGAGGTCTACTAATAAAAAAAATTCACTGGACGAATGTTTGGCTTAATACTTTGATTTTCTGGCATTATTAATTATGGCATTATTGATTTATTAACTATTATTTTTGGGCAACACATACCACCAGTGCATGATTATAATTATATTATTATTATTTAATATTTTTTCTAAAAAGACAAAAGGAGTTTATTTATAAAAAGAAAACTGCTCAAAAAATTGTGGCGAAATACATTGACTTCCTGGCATTATTAATTAATTTGCTATTATTATTGGGCAACAAATACCACCAATATAATGTATTTTTTTCTAAAAATAAAAAAAGGAACAAAACAAAAAAACTAAGGGGTCTAGTTATAAAAAAAAAAATTCACTGGAGGAATGTTTGGCTTAATACTTGGATTTTCTGCCATTATTAATTATGGCATTATTGATTTATTAACTATTATTTTTGGGCAACACATACCACCAGTGTATGATGATTATAATTATATTATTATTTATTATTTTTTCTAAAAAGACAAAAATGGGTCTATTTATAAAAAAAAAACTGCTGAAAAAATTGTGGTGAAATACATTGACTTCCTGGCATTAATTAATTAATTTGCTATCATTATTGGGCAACAAACACCACCAGTATAATGTATTTTTTTATATAAATAAAAAAGGAACAAAACAAAAAAAGAGGTCTACTAATAAAAAAAAATTCACTGGACGAATGTTTGGCTTAATACTTTGATTTTCTGGCATTATTAATTATGGCATTGTTGATTTATTAACTATTATTTTTGGGCAACAAATACCACCAGTGCATGATTATAATTATATTATTATTATTTAATATTTTTTCTAAAAAGACAAAAGGGGTTTATTTATAAAAAGAAAACTGCTCAAAAAATTGTGGCGAAATACATTGACTTCCTGGCATTATTAATTAGTTTGCTATTATTATTGGGCAACAAATACCACCAATATAATGTATTTTTTTCTAAAAATAAAAAAAGGAACAAAACAAAAAAACTAAGGGGTCTAGTTATAAAAAAAAATTCACTGGAGGAATGTTTGGCTTAATACTTTGATTTTCTGCCATTATTAATTATGGCATTATTGATTTATTAACTATTATTTTTGGGCAACACATACCACCAGTGTATGATGATTATAATTATATTATTATTTATTATTTTTTCTAAAAAGACAAAAATGGGTCTATTTATAAAAAAAAACTGCTGAAAAAATTGTGGTGAAATACATTGACTTCCTGGCATTAATTAATTAATTTGCTATTATTATTGGGCAACAAATACCACCAGTATAATGTATTTTTTTCTATAAATAAAAAAGGAACAAAACAAAAAAACTAAGGGGTCTACTAATAAAAAAAATTCACTGGACAAATGTTTGGCTTAATACTTTGATTTTCTGGCATTATTAATTATGGCATTATTGATTTATTAACTATTATTTTTGGGCAACAAATACCACCAGTGCATGATTATAATTATATTATTATTATTATTATTTAATATTTTTTTCTAAAAAGACAAAAGGGGTTTATTTATAAAAAGAAAACTGCTCAAAAAATTGTGGCGAAATACATGAAATACATTGACTTCCTGGCATTATTAATTAATTTGCTATTATTATTGGGCAACAAATACCACCAGTATAATGTATTTTTTTCTAAAAATAAAAAAAGGAACAAAACAAAAAAACTAAGGGGTCTAGTTATAAAAAAAAATTAATTGGACGAATGTTTGGCTTTATACTTTGATTTTCTTGCATTATTGATTATGGCATTATTGATTTATTAACTATTATTTTTAGGCAACACATACCACCAGTGTATGATGATTATAATTATAGTATTATTATTTATTATTTTTTCTAAAAAAGACAAAAAGGGGTCTATTTATAAAAAAAAAACTGCTGAAAAAATTGTGGCGAAATACATTGACTTCCTGGCATTAATTTATTAATTTGCTATCATTATTGGGCAACAAATACCACCAGTATAATGTATTTTTTTATATAAATAAAAAAGGAACAAAACAAAAAAAGAGGTCTACTAATAAAAAAAATTCACTGGACGAATGTTTAGCTTAATACTTTGATTTTCTGGCATTATTAATTATGGCATTATTGATTTATTAACTATTATTTTTGGGCAACAAACACCACCAGTGCATGATTATAATTATATTATTATTATTATTATTTAATATTTTTTCTAAAAAGACAAAAGGGGTTTATTTATAAAAAGAAAACTGCTCAAAAAATTGTGGCGAAATACATTGACTTCCTGGCATTATTAATTAATTTGCTATTATTATTGGGCAACAAATACCACCAATATAATGTATTTTTTTCTAAAAATAAAAAAGTAACAAAACAAAAAAACTAAGGGGTCTAGTTATAAAAAAAATTCACTGGAGGAATGTTTGGCTTAATACTTTGATTTTCTGCCATTATTAATTATGGCATTATTGATTTATTAACTATTATTTTTGGGCAACACATACCACCAGTGTATGATGATTATAATTATATTATTATTTATTATTTTTTCTAAAAAAGACAAAAATGGGTCTATTTATAAAAAAAAACTGCTGAAAAAATTGTGGTGAAATACATTGACTTCCTGGCATTAATTAATTAATTTGCTATTATTATTGGGCAACAAATACCACCAGTATAATGTATTTTTTTCTATAAATAAAAAAGGAACAAAACAAAAAAACTAAGGGGTCTACTAATAAAAAAAATTCACTGGACGAATGTTTGGCTTAATACTTTGATTTTCTGGCATTATTAATTATGGCATTATTGATTTATTAACTATTATTTTTGGGCAACAAATACCACCAGTGCATGATTATAATTATATTATTATTATTATTATTTAATATTTTTTCTAAAAAGACAAAAGGGGTTTATTTATAAAAAGAAAACTGCTGAAAAAATTGTGACGAAATACAATGACTTCCTGGCATTATTAATTAATTTGCTATTATTATTGGGCAAAAAATACCACCAGTATAATGTATTTTTTTTCCGAAAAATAAAAAAAAGTAACAAAACAAAAAAACTAAGAGGTCTAGTTATAAAAAAAAAAATATATATCACTGGACGAATGTTTGGCTTAATACTTTGATTTTCTGGCATTATTGCTTATGGCAATATTTATTTGTTAACAATTGTTTTTGGGCAACAAATACCACCAGTGTATTATTATTATTAATATTATAGTATTATTATTTTATTCATATTTTTTTCTAAAAAGGCACCAAAAAATAAGGGATCTTTTTATTTAAAAAAACCTGCTAGACAATGGCTTAATGCATTGAATTCCTGGCATTATTAATTTATTTGCTATTATTATTGACCAACAAATACCACCAGGGTCTAACGGGTCTATTTATAAAAAATTACTGGACAATTTTGGTTTAATGTGTTGATTTCCTATGATTGTGTGCTCCATCTAGTGGCCATAATGCAGTATTTTCCTGATTGAGGTATTTCAGGAAAAAGCATGATGTCATTACTGTTTTATTTATTTGTAAATAAATTTGCTGGATGAATTTTGCTTTAATACACTGATTTCATGGCATTATTAATTATGGCATTATTGATTTATTTACTATTTTTTTGGGCAACAAATACCATCAGTGTATTATTATTATTTGTATTAGCTATCTCTAAAAAGACAAAAAGGGGGGGGGGTATATTCTATATAAAAAAAAACTGCTAGACAAAATGGGGCTTAAAATGTTGAATTCCTGGCATTATTAATTTATTTGTTATTATTATTGGGCAATAAATACCACCAGTACTTTGTACTTTTCTTCTAAAAAAAGGGGGGGGGGGTCAATTTTATAAATACATTCACTGGATGAATTTTGTTTTATTACATTGATTTCCTGGCATTATTTATTATGGCATTATTGTTTTATTTAGTATTATTTTTGGGCAGCAAATACCACCAGTGTATTATTATTAACTATTTCTAGGCAAAAAAAAAATAAGAGGTCTATTTATAC
The DNA here is from genome assembly GCA_018402905.1 of Glandirana rugosa. Taxonomy (NCBI): domain Eukaryota; kingdom Metazoa; phylum Chordata; class Amphibia; order Anura; family Ranidae; genus Glandirana; species Glandirana rugosa. The sequence goes on along the minus strand of BLSH010298453.1, from coordinate 454,565 downwards.
AACAATTAAACCTGCTAGACAAAATGGGACTCAATACAATAAAAATTCACTGAACAAAATTGGTTTAATATCTCAATTTCCTATGATCATCTGCTCCATCTAGTGGCCATAATGCATTATTTCCTGATTGAGGTACTTCAGGGGAAAAAAATACATTAATGCATTATTGATTTATTTAGTATTAATATTGGCCATAAAAAACACCAATGTTGTGTATAATATTTTTCTAAAGACGACGAAAAAAAAATAAGAGTTCTATTTAAAAAAAAAAAATACTGGACGGGTTTTGGTTTAATAGGTTAATTTCCTGGCATTATTGATTATGGCATTATTGATGTATTTACTATTATTTTTGGGCAACAAATACCACAAGTGTATTATTATTATTAACTATTTCTAATTATAAAAATTAAGGGGTCAATAAATAAAAAAAAAAAAACCTGCTAGACAAAAATTATTGTTGGGCAACAAATAGCACCAGTTTTGTGTTTATTATTTATTCTAATGAAAACAAAAAAAAAAAAGTGGAGGTCTAATTATTAAAAAAAATTGCTGGACGAATTTTCTTTAATACATTGATTTCCTATGTTCATCAGCTCCATCTAGTGACCATAATGCGATATTTTCCTGATTGAGGTATTTCAGGATAAAAAGGTATTAAGGCATTGTTGATTAAAGCATTATGGCATTATAGATTTATTTACTATTTTTATTATATATATTTTTCTAAGAAAAAAAAATAAAGGGCGTCTATTCATTAAAAAAAATCACTGGTCGAATGTCACACGCATTCGCACAATTTTGACTGTATTTGGCCTAATAACTTGAATGTCCCCTTAAGATATCTCTTACACCTTTTTTTTTTGTTATGTTACAGTATATAGAAACAAAATATTGATATGGAAAAGGCCAATAGACCAATAATATTATTATTAATAATAAAATAATAATAATATAACACTATTATTTTAATTATAATAATAATAGTAATAATAATAATATAAAATTATTTATAAAATATTATTATAATATAATAATAATATTAATACTAATAATAACACAACAATAATAATAATCATAATAATAATAACAATAATAATAACACTATAATAATAATAATAATAATAATAATAATAATAATAACACTATAATAATAATAACAATAATAATAACACTATAATAATAATAATAATAATACTAATAATAACACAGTAATAATAATAATAATCATAATAATAATAACAATAATAATAACACTATAATATTATTATTATTATTATTATTATTATTATGATTATTATTAACACTATAATAATAATAATAATAATCATAATAATAATAACAATAATAATAACACAATAATAATAATCATAATAATAATAATAATACCAATCATAAAAATAATAATAACAATAATAATAATAACACTATAATAATAATCATAATACTATTAATACTAATAATAACACAATAATAATAATAATAATAATAACACAACAATAATAATAGTAATAATAATAATAACAACACAATAATAATAATAATAGTAATAATAATAATAATAACAATAATAACACAATAATAATAATAATAATAACACAATAATAATAATAATAATAACACAATAATAATAATAATAATAGTAATAATAATAATAATAACAATAATAACACAATAATAATAATAATAATAATAGTGCACTTTTCCTAATGGATATTAAAAAATCTGCCCTGTTCTATTTAATCACAAACACCCCATAAAAATTCTTGAAACATTCCTCACTTTTTCGGGGTAAAAGGTGCCCGTGCCTCGTCCATAGATGTAACAATGCACAGGCAATAAAAATAAAGTGATTAAACGGTTGATTTATGAGGACAATCAGTTCTGTCAGTTCAGAAACGATAAAATTCCCATAAAATGGGTCCCATTTGTTCCCGGGAAATTGCAGGATTTAGCGCCAGTCTCTTGTCACGCTGATTGCCCCATTCTTCACCGAGCGTTGCCACACTGACTGTGAAATGTGTTTCCTGCTGAGACGTTGTAGCACATTACAAATTGAACCCGGAGCTGCATCCATCATCTTCAGTGCAGAGAAGGAAGAGTGCGCTACCTGAAACATTCGTCTTATTACAGAAGTCTGGCCATCGGTTCTTCTAAAATCTCACCTATCGGAAAATAAAGGGTATGGAGGCCCACAAATGGTTTTATATTGAAGGCTCAGCAGGTAAATGCCTGCAATAGCTTTTCAGGGATGGATTGAAGGGATTTACCTTGGCTCTCATCCTCTTGGGGACTTGGGCCTTGGTCCTCATCCTCTTGGGGACTTGGGCCTTGGTCCTCATCCCCTTGGGGACTTGGGCCTTGGTCCTCATCCTCTTGGGGACTTGGGCCTTGGTCCTCATCCATTTGGGGACTTGGTCCTCATCCACTTGGGGACTTGGGCCTTGGTTCTAATCCTCTTGGGGACTTGGGCCTTGGTCCTCATCCCCTTGGGGACTTGAGCCTTGGTCCTCATCCTCTTGGGGACTTGGACCTTGGTCCTCATCCCCTTGGGGACTTGGTCCTTGGTCCTCATCCTCTTGGGGACTTGGGCCTTGGTCCTCATCCTCTTGAGGACTTGGGCCTTGGTCCTCATCCTCTTGGGGACTTGGGCCTTAGTTATAATCCCCTTGGGTACTTGGGCCTTGGTCCTCATCCTCTTGGGGACTTGGGCCTTGGTCCTCAACCTCTTGGGGTCTTGGCTCTCTTGTTCATGAGGACTTGGCTCTCATCCTTTTGGGGAATTGGGATCTTGGTTATTATCCTCGAGGAGACATGGGGCCTTGACTCTCATCCTCTTGGAAACTTGGGATCTTGGCTTTCATTCTCTCGAGAACTTGGGGCCTTGGTTCTCATCCTCTTAGAGACTTGGGCCTTGGTTCCAATCCTCTTGGGGACTTGGCACTCTTGTCCATGGGGACTTGAGACCTTGGCTCTCATCCTTTTTGGAATTTGGGATCTTGGTTCTTATCCTCGAGGATACTTGGGGCCATAGGCGTGCGCAGCCTATTGCATTAGGGTGTGCACCACAAAGCACAAACAAACATGAGTGTAAGTGTCTATATATCGAAGGGCAGAGGACGGTGTCAGTAGAGAAGAGATCGGTGTCAGTAGTTCATTTTTATTTTATTTTATTTGTTTTTTACAATTTTGTTTTTTTATTATTTTTTTACAATTTATTTGCTTGTGCAGCGTCCCTGGACCGGGTCTCGTCGGTGGTTCCTGGTGCTTCCTGGTTCCTGGGGCTGTAGTGTTGGGCACTGTTGCCGTCACTTCCGGCGGCGGGCTGACGTTGGGCACGGCAACGCGTTGTCGGAGTCTGCGCTCCTTCTTCAGGCCTTACCACCGACGGTCTCGCTGGGAACCACCAACAAGACCCGGTCCAGGGACGCTGCACAAGCAAGGCACTCCACCTTCCTTCACCCGGATCAGCGAGGCATCCTCTCTACATTATAGTGCACAGTGACTCACACTGCAAGGCCAGCAACCACTACTTGTGAGTAATTTTTATCCTACTTTTAATAAACATGTCAAACGGCTACACTTAGAGGCGCTGTGTCTCTCCTTTTCTTCTTCTCTACAGAGGTTCTCTTGCCCCTAAGACAGCTGCCATTTGTGGAGCCGACCCCACAGGACTATACCTCAAGGACTCTTTCTCAGAGCCTGTTCTATATAATGACAACCCATTCAGCACACAGTGGTGAGACCTAGCGCCAACCATCCCTCTTCATGTTCCTGGCAACTCAATATTGAACCCTACGGACTAAAGCCTCGTAGACATGAGTCCATGGTTTTTCCCAAATTGGGCGACGGCGGTTTGGTCTAGCATACTAACGTGAAGCAAGTAATCAGCCAACAAAGCCGAACATAGTGACGTGTTCCGAGCGTATGACGAGGAAGTTCAGGTGAATGTGATTTGTGAATTAGGAACACAGGTTACACCACCCAACACTTCCTGGATTCCAAACGTGATTGCACTTCCAACTTTTGGTTGGTCAACTTCTGTACACACGAGCCAACAGTCCGCCAACACCTTGTCACTAGAGGGGTCACCGGCAGGAGGAAGGAGGTCCTGATTCCTCTATATAGATCTTTATATCACTAGAGGGGTCACCACATGGAGGAAGGAGGTCCTGATTCCTCTCTATAGATCTTTATATCACTAGAGGGGTCACCAGCAGGGGGAAGGGGGTCCTGATTCCTCTATATAGATCTTTATATCACTAGAGGGGTCACCAGCAGGATGAAGGGGGTCCCGATTCCTCTATATAGATCTTTATATCACTAGAGGGGTCACCAGCAGGAGGAAGGACTTTGAAAGTCCATATATTCAAAACATTCGTAATAAACGTGACTTTGAAAACTCATAAATTCAAAAATTTGTAAAAACGTGAATTTAAAAATTCGAAAATCCAAAAATAAGAAAGAAAATCTGAAAATTTGAAAGAATGAAAATCCGAAAATTCTAAATGATAACAAACTAATAAATTATAGGTATTGGAATTTCCTTTCAAATTAGGCTGTTAGTGAATGTAACAAATTTATCCGACATTACAAATTATCCGAAATAACGAATGCCGCGTCTAAACAAATGGAACGGAACAAATTGATAATTAATAATAATAATAATAATAAAACGTTTTTATTATTATTGTTATTTATTATTATTAAATTTGTTACGTTCCTTTCGTTTAGATGCGGCATTCGTTATTTTGGGTAATTCGTAACTTCGGATAAATTAGTTACGTTCACTAACAGCCAAATTTGAAAGGAAATTCCAATACCTGTAATTTAATAGTAAGTAATAGTTAAGTTATTATTTCAGATTTTCAGGTTTTCGGATTTTCGAATTTACGAATTTTAGAATTTACGAATATTCAGAAAAATTTGTTAAACAGGTTTTTGTTAATTCGGATATTTCCAAATTATCCAATTTATCGAAATTCATTGCAAAACGAATTAAGAATAAAATGAATTGCACATTTCTATCTAATACCCAAACATAACTACTGTAGAGTCTAGCCACCTAACCACTTCAGTCAGGGGGCTGTTTTTTGGGTTCGTTGTTTACAAGTTAAAATCAGTTTTTTTTTTGCTATAAAATGACTTAGAACCCACAAACATTATATATATATATTTTCTAACATCCTAGAGCACAGGTTAG
>BLSH010298453.1:429857-446725 GCA_018402905.1 Glandirana rugosa | reverse complement strand
CACACACATACATACATAGACTCACGTACACACACATACATACATACACACATGCACTCAGATACATACATACACACACATGCACTCAGATACACACATGCACTCAGATACATACATACACACACATTCACTCAGATACACACATGCACTCAGATACATACATACACACACATGCACTCAGATACATACATACACACACATGCACTCAGATACACACATGCACTCAGATACATACATACACACACATTCACTCAGATACACACATGCACTCAGATACACACATGCACTCAGATACATACATACACACACATGCACTCAGATACACACATGCACTCAGATACATACATACACACACATGCACTCAGATACACACATGCACTCAGATACACACATACATACACATGCACTCAGATACATACATACACACACATGCACTCAGATACACACATACACACACATGCACTCAGATACATACATACACACACATGCACTCAGATACACACATGCACTCAGTAAACACATACATACACACACACTGCACTCAGATACACACATACATACACTCAGATGCACACAAACCATGCAGCAATACACAGTCACAACATACAATAAGATAAATACATACATAGTTAGTGTAGTAATGGGTGGCCAGCTTCTCTCCTCCCCTCTCTGTCCCTCTGTTCACTCACTGTCCGTGCAGCTCCTTCCTCTTCCCGCCCACACACTCACAGCTCCTCTCCACTAGAGGTCTGCAGAGTGAGCAGTCCTGCCAGGGCTCCAGTAGCCGGATCTATAGGCAAAGCATCGGAAAGTGCGGCTTGGAATGTCTGTATCCCTCCACAGAAAAAAAAACAAGTCCCTTGTAATGAGGGCTGTTTCTATCCACACAGTTACAAATATGTGAAGACAGGTGAAATGTTGATAGATGTTACAGGTGCTAGATATTTACTAAGCTAATATAGGGGTGCTATGGGGGTGTTGGAAGAGTTTTTTGGAGTGCCTTGGTGTCCGGGTCTCAGGCAGTGAGAAAACCAGGCACATGATCTAAAAACCGGACTGTCCGGGTGAATCCCGTACAGGTGGCAACCCTAGCACAGGTGTCAAACACAAGGCCCGGGGGCCAAATCCGGCCCTCCGGGTCATTTCATGTGGCCCTCATACCTTAGCTGCAGCACTCCCCTCATCTCCACCACCCCCTGTCTCAACAGTCAGCCACAGAGTGGAGGACAGAACTCCTTCAGATCCTGCTCCCCTCTGTGCAGCTGCAGCACCCCCTCAACTTCACCTCCCCTGGTCTCAGCATTCAGAAGACTCCAGACTCCAGCTCTCCTCTGGTCCTCCTCTAGACCCTGCTCTTTCTGCTTCCCAACTCTGCCCCCATTGTGATGCAAGGAAGGGTGGGGAACACTTAACTTCTGATGGTGGGGGGGCACTTGGCATCTGATGTAAGGGGCGGTGGTGCTCTGGACATCTAGTTTTACATATACAACCGGCCCTCTCAGGGCAACCATAATGCTGATATGGCCCGCAATGAAATCAAGTTTGACACCCCTGCCCTAGAGAATAAAACTTTATGTCACACAGTATTTGCGCAGCGGTCTTCCAAGCATGCAGTTTTTTTTAGTTAAAAAATAAGAAAACAGTAAAGTTAGGCCAATTTTTTTCCATATTGTGAAAGATGATGTTACGCCGAGTAAAATGATACCCAACATGTCACGCTTCAAAATTGCGTCCGCTCGCGGAATGGCGACAAACTTTGCAACTTAAAAATCTCCATTGGCGATGTATAAAAAATTCTACAGGTTAGCATTTTTGAGCTACAGAGGAGGTCTAGTGCTGGAATTATTGCTCTCGCTCTAACAATCGCGGCGATACCTCACATGTGGGGTTTGAACACCGTTTTCATATGTGGGCGGGGCTTACGTATGTGTTCAATTCTGCACGCGAGCTCGCAAGGACGGAGTGCTTTAATTTTTTTTTTTTTTAATTATTTATTTTACTTTTTATTTTTACACCGTTCTTTAAAAAAAAAAAAAAAATTATCACTTTTATTCCTATTACAAGAAATGTAAACATTCCTTGTAATAGAAAAAAGCATGACAGGTCTTCCTAAATATGAGATCTGGGGGGGCCAAAAAGACCTCACATCTCATATTTACACTAAAATGCAAAAAAAAAAAAAAAGAAAATCTTAAAAAAATGACAGTACAAAAAAAAAAAAAACGGGCCATTTAAGACCGTTGGGCGGACGTGACTTCTGACGTCATTTCTGCCCCGCCGTACTATGGAGCCGAGTTCAGCCGCTCACTCGGCTCTCGGACACTGGGGGGACGGATCAGATCATCTCCGCCGCTGCCGAGTCCGGTAAGCGGCGCAGATGAGCGGAAAGCGGCGGGGGGGGGGGGGCACCTCTCCCGTCGCTGATTAAAGTGATCTTGCGGCGAATCCGCCGCTAAGACCACTTTTATGTTGTTCAGAATCGCCGGCTCTAAAAAACAATATCTGAATGGTGCCTGCAGCTGCACCCACCATTCAGATATCCCTTCTCAAAGGTAGCGACGTCATATGACGTCCGCCCAACGTGAAGTGGTTAAAGTGTTACTAAACCCATGAGCCTGCAGTCACTATATCTGCTCTCCCCAGGACCCTGCAGTCACTATATCTGGTCTCCCCAGGACCCTGCAGTCAGTATATCTGGTCTCCCCAGGAGCCTGCAGTCACTATATCTGCTCTCCCCAGGAGCCTGCAGTCACTATATCTGCTCTCCCCAGGAGCCTGCAGTCACTATATCTGGTCTCCCCAGGACCCTGCAGTCAGTATATCTGGTCTCCCCAGGAGCCTGCAGTCACTATATCTGCTCTCCCCAGGACCCTGCAGTCAGTATATCTGGTCTCCCCAGGAGCCTGCAGTCACTATATCTGCTCTCCCCAGGACCCTGCAGTCACTGTATCTGGTCTCCCCAGGAGCCTGCAGTCACTGTATCTGGTCTCCCCAGGAGCCTGCAATCACTATATCTGGTCTCCCCAGGAGCCTGCAGTCACTGTATCTGGTCTCCCCAGGAGTCTGCAGTCACTATATCTGCTCTCCCCGGGAGCCTGCAATCTCTATATCTGCTCTCCTCAGGAGCCTGCAGTCACTATATCTGCTCTCCCCAGGACCCTGCAGTCAGTATATCTGGTCTCCCAAGGAGCCTGCAGTCACTATATCTGCTCTCCCCAGGAGCCTACAGTCAGTATATCTGGTCTCCCCAGGAGCCTGCAGTCACTATATCTGCTCTCCCAAAGAACCTGCAGTTACTATATCTGCTCTCCCCAGGAGCCTGCAGTCACTATATCTTGGCTCCCCTGGAGCCTGCAGTCACTATATCTGGTCTCCCCAGGAGCCTTCAGTTACTATATCTGCTCTCCCCAGGAGCCTGCAGTCACTATATCTGGTCTCCCCAGGAGCCTGCAGTCACTATATCTGCTTTCCCCAGGAGCCTGCAATCACTATATCTGGTCTCCTCAGGAGCCTGCAGTCACTATATCTGCACTCCTCAGGAGCCTGCAGTCACTATATCTGCTCTCCCCAGGAACCTACAGCCACCATATCTGCTCTCCCTAGGAGCCTGCAATCACTATATCTGCTCTCCCCAGGAGCCCGTTGTCACTATATCTGCTCTCCCAAAGAACCTGCAGTTACTATATCTGCTCTCCCCAGGAGTCTGCAGTCGCTATATCTGCTCTCCCCAGGAGCCTGCAGTCACTATATCTGCTCTCCCCAGGAACCTACAGCCACCATATCTGCTCTCCCCAGGAGCCTGCAGACACTATATCTGGTCTCCCCAGGACCCTGCAATCACTATATCTGCTCTCCCCAGAAGCCTGCAGTCACTATATCTGATCTCCCCAGGCCAACTCTATATTGAACCCTACGGACTAGGACTGGGATTCCATTAACATTCAAATGTGTGTAAAGGCAGGTGTCCCAATACTTTTGGTAATATAGTGTATCTTCGGTGTAAAGAAGAACTAGGAGTCCTGGAATTGATGGTTTGGCCCCCACAGAGCTCTGATCTCACCATCCTGGAGCCTGTCTGGGATGACATGAAGAGACGGAAGAATTGGAGGTGGCCGACATCCACACAAGATCCGTGCTCAGCTCTCCAAGATGTACTTTTTTTTTTTTTTAGAATGCTTTGCCAGCTAAAGTAAAGTAAGTGTTTGGCACTTTCCCTGGTCATGTTTCAGTACAAGTTCCATTAGTAATATAAATGAGAACATTTAATCTCCCTCCTCAGGCAATCACTTTCCATCCCCCATTTACATTCAAGCGCTGCAACAGTTTGCACAACAAATAGAGAGCGATCGTTCCTCATAATCAGGGAACGTTTCCATTGCAAGGACATGCTTGTTATGAAGTACAGCAATAAGATAACTTGTTTTATAACAGAAAAGAAACTGTGAAAATTTAGTAACACCCTTTATAAAAGATGTACTAAGCCGTATATCAGGAAGCTTGTGACGTAGATCTACATAAAGTACAATTAGTGAGTCAGTGGTGTATCATCCATGTGTGCAGGTTGTGCGGTGCACACGGGCCTCCCAAGCCAGGGGTGTCCGCTGTGTCCTGCAGAGCGATCGGTTGTAGCTTTGGAGCAGCAGGGACAGGTCATGGCCGAATCTAGGGGGGGGGGCACATTGTGCCCCCCCAGGCAACACATACCAGGATGAAGATTGTGTCTGGGCAGGGTTGCCAAACGTCATTCAGAAGAAGCGGGCGGGACAGGGCGGGCTGACTGCACCCGTGAAGCTGAGTATGTTCTCCCGAATCCTAGCCAGCACACTTCCCTCTCCTGCAGAGATGGGACAGGAGAGGAGAGGGATATCGATTTGCTCCTCCTCCTCCCGCTCCTCTCCTCTGTGTCTGCCCTGCCCACACTCCAATCCCTGGATAGCACTGTGCCCAAGAAAGGGGTGTGGGTGGGAAATTTGAGGCACTGCCCATCCACACTGAGCAGCGCTGGAGCTCATCCTGCCTCCTAGAGGCAGATCCATCTGAGTGCACGATGGCCACTGCCTGAGCCTGCAGAGACCAGCCTGAGCCTGGGTGTTAGGAAAAGAACATCTCTGCTAATGTATTCTGTTGTTTCCGCGGTGGTGTGCGCGCCCGTGCGAGCGCACGCGCTGGAAACGGCGCCAAATGGGGCTGTTTAAACCTGGAGAGTCCAGCAACAAGCGCTGCTCGTTCTACAGCGTCCGTGACCTGTGAGCCCCAGCTCCTACTACCTGTTCCTGAGTTCGTTCCGCTTCCTGTTGACCCGGCTTGTCCTGACCTGCTGTTCCGCTGCCTGCACCGACCCCGGCTTTCCACGACCATCCGATTGTCTGCTCCCTTGTACTTCTGCTGCCCGCCCGTTAACGAACCTTGCTTGAACTTGACTACCCGCTTGCCTGATCCTTTTGTACCGCTCTGCCTGCCTGTTGCCGACCCAGCCTGTACGACCACCCGTCTATCTGCACGACCTCCTGGAGCATCACAAACATCATCAGTGACCATCCAGCCCTCGTGCCATCCCGCACTCTTGGATCTCTGTCTACTCTACCAGGGGTCCTTGAATCGGCTGCGCAAGAGCGGTTGTTCCCTGCACAAGACAGACTCCACCACCAGTTTCGTGACACTGGGGTAAGTGAGCTCTACAATACCACTGGACTCTCCCCATCTCCCTCCCTTCTCTACCCATCTAATACTTAGGGCAACTGAACGTAGCACCCTCTGCCGTGCTCTGATGTAAGGAGGCACCCTCTGTCAGGCTCTGATGTAAGGGGGCAACCTCTGCCACGCTTTTATGTAAAGGGATATCCTCTGTCAGGCTCTGATGTAAGGGGGCAACCTCTGCCACGCTTTTATGTAAAGGGATACCCTCTGTCAGGCTCTGATGTAAGGGGGCAACCTCTGCCATGCTTTTATGTAAGGACCCCCTCTGCCATGCTCTGATGCAAGGGGGCACCCTCTGCCAGGCTCTGATGTAAAGGGGCACCCTACACCAGGCTCTGATGTAAGGGGGCACCCTCCGCCAGGCTCTGATTTAAGGGGGCAAACTCTGCCATGCTCTGATGTAAGGGGGCACCCTCTGCCATGCTCTGATGTAAGGGGGCACCCTCTGCCAGGCTATGATGTATGATGTGAGTGTACAGCTTGTATAACAGTGTAAATTTGCTGTACCCTCAAAATAACTCAACACACAGCCATTAATGTCTAAGCCGCTGGCAACAAAAGTGAGTACACCCCTAAGTGAAAATGTCCAAATTGGGACCAATGTGTCAATATTTTGTGTGGCCATCATTATTTTCCAGCACTGCCTTAACCCTCTTGGGCATGGAGTTCACCAGAGCTTCACAGGTTGGCACTGGATTCCTCTTCCACTCCTTCATGAGGACATCAAGGTGCTGGTGGATGTTAGAGACCTTGCGCTCCTCCACCCTCCATTTGAGGAGCCCCACAGATGCTCAATAGGGTTTAAGTCTGGAGAAATGCTTGGCCAGTCCATCACCTTTACCCTCAGCTTCTTTAGCAAGGCAGTGGTCGTCTTGGAGGTCGTTATCATGTTGGAATACTGCCCTGCAGCCCAGTCTCTGAAGGGAGGGGAAGCTCTGCTTCAGTAGGTCACAGTACATGTTGGCATTCATGGTTCCCTCAATGAACTGTAGCTCCCCAGTGCCGGCAGCACTCATGCAGCCCCAGACCATGACACTCCCACCACCATGCTTGACTGTAGGCAAGACACACTTGTCTTTGTACTCCTCACCTGGTTGCCCCCACACACGCTTGGCACCATCTGAACCAATAAGTTTATCTTGGTCTCATCAGACCACAGGGCATGGTTCCAGTAATCCATGTCCCTAGTCTGCTTGTCTTCATCAAAGTGTTTGCGGCTTTCTTGTGCATCATCTTTAGAAGAAGCTTCCTTCTGGGACAACAGCCATGCAGACCAATTTGATGCAGTGTGCGGCGTATGGTCTGAACACTGACAGGCTGACCCCCCACCCCTTCAACCTCTGCAGCAATGCTGGCAGCACTCATACGTCTATTTCCCAAAGACAACCTCTGGATATGACGCTGAGCACTGCACTAAACTTCTTTGGTCGGCCATGGGGAGGCGCTGTTCTGAGTGGAACCTCTCCTGTTACACCGCTGTATGGTCTTGGCCACCATGCTGCAGCTCAGTTTCAGGGTCTTGACAATTCTCTTATAGCCTAGGCCATCTTTATGTAGAGCAACAATTCTTTTTTTCAGATCCTCAGAGAGTTCTTTGCCACTTGGTGCCATGTTGAACTTCCAGTGACCAGTATGAGAGAGTGAGAGTGATAACACCAAATTTAACACACCTGCTCCCCATTCACACCTGAGACCTTGTAACACCAGTGAGTCACGTGACACCTGGGGACGGAAAATGGCTAATTGGGCCCAATTTGGACATTTTCACTTAGGGGTGTACTCACTGTTGTTGCCAGCAGTTTAGACATTAATGGCTGTGTGTTGAGTTATTTTGAGGGGACAGTAAATTTACACTGTTATACAAGCTGTACACTCACTACTTTACATTGTAGCAAAGTGTCATTTCTTCAGTGTTGTCACATGAAAAGATAGAATAAAATATTTACACAAATGTGAGGGGTGAACTTACTTTTGGGAGATACTGCATATACAGGAAGAGCGGTGAGTACACCTATTATACGTGACTGTGACGGAAACACCGCCGTGTGATTCCTCTTTGGCATTACAGCTTGGAAGAGCTTCACCCATCCATTAACCACTTCAGCCCCGGAAGGATTTCCCACTTTAGGACCAGAGCACTTTTTGCTATTCGGCGCGTTAACTGGCAATTGCGCGGTCCTGCGACGTTGTACTCAAATTAAATTTGCGTCCTTTTTTTCCCACAGATAGGGGTTTCTTTTGGTGGTATTTGATCACCTCTGCGTCATTTCCGATCGCCGCTATAAACAAAAGAAGAGCGACAATTTTGCAAAAAAAAACTAATTTATTACTTTTTGCTAAAATACAAATCAAAAAAAAAAAATTATAAAAAAACATTTTTTTCCATCGGTTTTGGCCGATTTATATTCTTCCTCATATTTTTGGGATCAGATGTGTGCAGAACAGATGTTCAGTTATTAGCGGCTATATTTAAAGTGACACACAGACTTTACAGATGTGTGCAGAACAGATGTTCAGTTATTTCCGGTTATATTTAAAGTGACACACACATTTTCCAGATGTTTGCAGAACAGTGATATGGGTTCTCCCGGCTTATTTATACTTTTTTGACACAGTTTGAAGATGATTTTAGAACAGTTATATGGCCTCTACCGTTAATTAATACTTTTCAGACCCAGTTTGAAGATGATCCACATTCACGGCCATTGCTTTTTTTATGTTTTTATTTTTTTTTAAATATTTAAAGTTATTTCCCTGCCCCATTTCTTTGTAGGTCACTTGTCCCACCCTTACCCCCATTTCCTTCCTTTTGCAGACCTCTAGGACTTTCCAGGACTATTTTACAGCCATTTTTGTGCCTAAAAGTTCGGGTCCCCATTGATTTCAATGGGGTTCGGGGTCCGGGACAAAGTTCGGGTTCTGTCCGGACCCGAACCCGGACTTTGTCCCGAAGTTCGGCCGAACCAGCAGAACCCGGACTTCTAGAAGTTCGCTCAACTCTAGTAGTGATGACTCCTCAGGAGGATCCTTCTTCCCATGTCTCTATCTACACCGACAGCTGGGCGGTTTTTAAAGGACCAAAAACTTGAATGCCCACGTGGAAGTTCAGTGAATGGGTGATTCATGGAAAGGTGGTGTGGGGCGGCAAAGAAGTCTGGAACTACATCTGGAAGGAAGCTTACTCCCGCACCATAAAAATGGGGCATGTTGACGCACGTGTGCCCCTGGTCCCGGACTTTGAGAACTATAACAGAGTGACAGATGAAATTGCCAAAGTGAAAGCAGTTATACCAATTGATCCTGTCTTGATTGACTTGGCCAACTGGGCCCACAATCAATATGGACATTTGGGGCAGAACGCAACATATGAATGGGCACAGCAGAGAGGATTGCCTATATCCATGGACATGATAAAGACTGTAATAGGGAACTGTACAGTGTGTGGAGAAGTGCGACAATGGCCATTGCAAAAGTATTCCACTGGGTCCATTAAGAGGGGAGAGAGGCCTGCAGAGATCTGGCAGGTTGACTTCATCGGTCCCCTGCACCGGGGAAACGATGGACTGAGATATTGTTGCACTGCAGTGGACACCTATTCAGGACTTTTGCTTGTTCATCCTTGCAAGCATGCAGATCAAGCTGCAACGCTTCAACTGATCCAGAAACTTGTCATTGCTTATGGTTGTCCCAAACAAGTCCAAAGTGATAACGGCTCACACTTCACTGGATCAACAGTACAGCAATGGGCCAAAGACTCTGGAGTGCACTGGTGGTGCCACATCCCATACCATCCACAGGCAGCTGGTTTGATTGAAAGATACAAAGGGCTATTGAAGTACCAGCTTACACCCAAACATACACTAAGAGGGTGGGATCGGGTCCTCACACAGGCAGTAATGTTGTTAAATTCTAGGCCAATAGCCAAAAGCACACCATATGAGAGGTGGTTGGGGCTTGGGCACAGATTCCACAGCTGGAGTGCAGAGTTCAGTATTTACATAAGGTTCCTGAAAGAACAGGGCGTAACAGGTACCATGTTACTGCTTCCCATGACATAGAAACCAAGAGTGACGTATCTGAAGCCTATCTGGGAATGAGAGGGAATCTAGCAGGAAGGTTTGAAGTTATATTTGCATTGGCTGATGAGCTTCAGGATAGTGGCTGGGACTCTGATTGGTTAGTAGATACTTCTCAGCAAGAGTGGAAAGTGAGGCTGTATAACATCAAACCTTCCAAAATAAACATCAGTGATCTTCTGGGAAATATCAGTATATTTCCTCTCCTCCCTATTGATGTTCTTTGGGAGGGTCAGAAGTGGATAAAGGCAGGTGGCAAAGTGTTGGTCAGAGATCCAGACAAGAAGCCAGTTAGAGGAGAGATTGTAGCTGAAGGGCCGGGGTCTACTGTATATGTATTATTAGAAGGAACAGATAATCCGTTTTGTTTTTCACTCCACAGGCTGTCTCCGATTTGATCCATAGGAAGACTGGAGAAAAGTGGTTTCATGATGGACAGAATAATGGAAGACCACAAGAGCTGTGAAGCGTAAGGCCTTTGATGTATTACAAGCCTGGACTTGTTTCTAAAGAACTTTAGAATGGACTTTCTAATAAACTTTTAGCCAAAGACTGAAACACCTTCTGAGTGATAGAAATATGGGAGGGGTTGCATTCAAGGAAAATTAATGTTTAGAATGAGTTGTTGTTAATGAGGAGATTTTCTGTGTTTAGTCTGAGAGAGAAAATCAAGGGCGGAATGTGTTGAATTCAATATATATATATAGATATATATATATATATATATATACAGTATATATTGTATTAAACAAATGACTAGAATTGAGCGAACACCTGAACGTTCGGGTTCGGTACCGAACGTTATCCAAACTTTACCCCGATCCACGAACCCCATTGAATTCAATTGGGACCCAAACTTTTCGGCACAAAAATGACTGTAAAAAAGTCCTGGAAAGTGCTAGAGGGCTGCAAAAGGAAGAAAAATGGGAGATATTATTAGATCTGCAATCTGTCCCTCAAAGCAGTAGTAATCTCTACCTAGTTATTATCACCAGTATCAGATCGTTCTGTAATCAGATCGTTCTGTAATGCAGGATGAGAGATCGTTCTGTAATCAGATCTTTCTGTAATGAAATGTTATAGATCTACAATCTGTTCCTCAAAGCAGTAGTAGTAATCTCTACCTAGTTATTATCACTGCAATCTGTCCCTCACAATCTGTCCCTCACAGCGCCGGCAGCATCCTCTCCCTACACTAACCCGGGAGCATGTGACATGCAGCACTGTGACTCCAGCCTCATATAGAGGCTGGGTCACATGATGCACTGGCCAATCACAGCCATGCCATTAGTAGGCATGGCTGTGATGGCTTCTAGGGAAAACCAGTGAAACGCTTGTTGATTGGCTGCCCTGCAGCTATTCAACATGCGTGATAAAATACCAGAACCCGAACATTTTTCTCAAACGTTCGGGTTCGGATTCGGGACACCCGAAAGTTCGGTACGAACCCGAACGTTACAGTTCGGGTTCGCTCAAGTCTACAAATGACTTTATCTATCAGACTAATTTTACCAGATCAGGTTTGTCTGAGGATGTTTCACAAATGAATGCCTTGGTAACAAAGGCTGTCCTGAAACAATTGGAACTGTTGACAGTTGGGAGTTGGTTGTTAAGGTAAAGGAGTTTGTAACCATTGTCAATAAAAGCCCAAATAAAAGGAGCAGTAGAGACTGATAGGGAGGGTCGTTCATCATGCATTAACACCAAAAGACTCTCATATGTAACAGCCAACAAGAAGGTACCCGATCTCCAAAAAAGAAGAAGCCTGAGTCCAAGTTGTCACCGGAGATCACAAACACTGTAACCAGTTAAGTAACGTTTAAGCATACTTTTATAGTGTATAGACCATAGTTTCTGTTTATTTGCTAGGCATTTTGCTTGTTATAGATATCTGTCAGTCTTGTACTGTATTCCTAATATTGTAATAGTTTTGTATGTACAGCATTTTTGTTCAGTAAAAGCTCATTTATACACTGCACAGGTCTGAGCGTCCTTGGTTATACCGCAAAGTAACCTTGCTAGATAGACGCAACAAAACAACAGGGAAGACACATCTGCTGTGGCAAGTATCGTCCTTCCCTCTAGCACAGGTATTGATTCCAAAAGTTTTAGTATGTGTTTCATGTCTCTCAGATACGCTTTAGTTTGTTGAACTGCTGGTTGTATAAAATTATCAATATACTGTCCCATTCTCACGGTTAGGGAATCTTTTCCGTTCACAATAGGTCTTCCCGGTGGGTTCTCTTTGTCTTTATGTGTTTTTGGAATTGTATAAATTACTGGTATTCCACATGACTCAGGTATAAGATACTTAGCTCCTTTCTTATTCAATAAATCTTTCTTGGTCCCCAAATGTACATTTTTTCCAGCTCCTTCCTATATTGTGCAGTAGGATTCCCCATAGGTTTTGCATATGTGTTCATATCTTGTAGTTGTCGGTTTATTCACCTTGATCTTGCTACTTAGATTGAATCACTATCCTGCCTCCCTTGTCAGCTGGGCATATGACATCATCTTTTCTCTCTGTCAGTGTTCGTATGCCTTTTTTGATGTGTATAGGGTCCGACACCTTCTTTATTTTCAATTGATCTAAATCCTGTAACACCAGTCTCTTAAAGACTTCAGTAATTGGTTATGTAGTGTGCTATGTTGGTGTCACGTACCTGATGGAAGAGTCTGGCTTATGCAGCGGGCAACCTCCCTTACGACCCTGACTCGGGAACCCCTGGTAGAGTAGACAGGTGGCTCGGGAGTGCAGGATGGCACGAGGGTCGGACTGGATCTCTGGTGTAGGTAGGAAGTCCGTTGGTGCACTCGTGCACTAGTAGCGTGGTCGTACAGGCTGGGTCGTGAACCGGAATGGCGGTGCGGTACAAGAGGAGCAGGCAGGTGGGTAGTCGGGTCCAAGCATGGTCATCAACAGGCGGGCAGCAAAGGTATCGGAGGATCAGGCAGGAGAATGGTCGTAGGCAAGCCGAGGGTCGGTGCAGGCTGAAATCAACAAGGTCAGGCAGGCCGGGTCACAGGAACAGATAATCAGGTACAGGTAGCTCAGGAAACACACACTATACACTGTAGATCAGACAGCACTTGCTACAGGAAGCAGGAAGTTCAAATAGAGCTGCTCCTCTAGGAGCTAGAGGAAACAACAATCAAATGCAATTAACCCTCAGCACAGTCTTATAACAGTTGGATGTCTTCTAAACCTAAATGGGGTCTAGGGTCTAAGTTCTTGTGGATTGCTCAGAATGTATTTCTTAATGTTGATTTTCCTCACATATTTTTGGATTCCAATATATGTATCAAATTGATTTAAGTTCTTAATCGGAGCATATTTCAAACCTTTATCGAAAACTGCTAATTCCTCTGTCGAAAGCTTTTTTCCCACTCAGGTTAAAATTCATTCTGAGCAATCCACAAGAACGTAGATCCTAGACCCCATTTAGGTTTAGAAGACATCCAACATAGAGAGACACCAGAGACTGGTGTTACAGGATTTAGAGCAATGGAAAATAAAGAAGGTGTCAGACCCTATACACATCAAAAAAGGCATACGAACACCGACAGAGAGAAAAGACGTCGTCATACACCCAACCAACAAGGGAGGAGGGGTAGTGATTTAATCTAAGAAGCAATATCAAGGAGAATTAAACCGACAACTACAAGATACAAACACATATGTAAAACTTTTGGGGGATCCTACTGCACAATATAGGAAGGAGCTGGAAAAGAATTGTACATTTGGGGACCAAGAAAGATTTATTGAAGAAGAAAGAAGCTAAGTACCTTATACCTGAGTCATGTAGAATACCAGTAATTTATGCACTTCCGAACATACATAAAGACAAAGAGAACCCACCGGGAAGACCTATTGTGAACGGAATAGATTCTCTAACAGTGAGAATGGGACAGTATATTGATAATTTTATACAACTGTTGTAGAAATTTAGGATGTGTTTATTATGTATTGTCATGGTGTCTCCCAGTGTCGGTTTACCGATATTTGCTGTGTACAGCGAATATGACTTTAACCGATATTGAGGAAAGGCCATTTACAATGGAAACCTTCCATTATTTGATAACTACACGCTACCCGCCCGATCATCCGCCCTGAGCGGTTAACGCTGGGGCAAACGCCGGTCCGGATCTTTGAGGTGCAATACACGTTCTGTGGCGCGGGTGTGTTACCGTCAATCGGGGGGCCCCTGTATTATGTACAGATTGATCTGCTTGGCGGCGGTTTACTTGCGTTATGGAATCAGTATTGCCTTTTATGTAAGGATAATGATCTGTAAGCTTTCTGTGGCATCTGATCAATGTGACAGAAATCTACAGCTATATTTCTTTGTGCATAATTTACCCTTTAATGGAACAGTAGTATAATCGCTATGAGATATAGTTCATAGAGCTGTATTTGATAGAGATTCGTTGTAATAGCAGTTCGGGCTTTGCATGCATGGCGTTTTGCTTGGAGGGCCTCTGTGAGACAGCGCATTGGTTTCAATGGAAGCCATGTTTCCACATGGCTTCCATTGTTATCTGGAGACAGCTGTTGCTCAAACAGACTGGCCAATCCACATGCATGCACACCTCTTCTATTGTATCGTTTGAATATAAACAACTGTGTCATTGGTTGGTGGTTTGCATTGAGCTCATGTCATGTGACCGTGCCTTGGAGGCTGATTGGCTGATGGTGAAGCCATTAAGTTCTTTTGTTATCCATGTCTGAATGATATAAATTAAAACACCAAGCATTGAAAGGCAGGACTGTTTTTCGAGCTTGCAATGTGAGAACAGCTATGGTGTCTGTCTTACTTGCTTTAACACGAGTGCGCTCAAATGCATTATGCAAAAGAGCTGAAAAGTGCGCTTATTAGCGCAGGCAAAATATAATGCACACAAAGTATTATAATTGCCCTTACAGAATGGCGAGTCAGAGAATTTTGGGAGCCTACAGAAATTTCTTTCACAGCGGACCGAAGGGAGGAAGCGATCCGGACAGGACATCAAAACAGCCGGCTATTGGTAAAACCAATTTTATTTCAATTTGTGAAATCTTTTGTTGTCCTGAGTCCAGGATGTTGCTTTCTCTGTCCGCTGTGTCAGGTAAATTCTGCTTTGCTGGAAGAACCTGTTTTTCCTCTTTTTTGCATAATGGTGGGGTTTTTAATTGCTTTGTTATCATTGTAGTTAGGTCTATTGATTAGGAAGAAAAACTATACTTGTCCTCTATAGGTCCTAATCAATACACCTAAAGTGTGTGTTATGAGTAACTGTATGCTTTGAGTGCGTGATTGGTGTGTATGTACTTGCGGTATGAAATCAGTATTGCCTTTTATGTGAGGATAATGATCTGTAAACTTTCTGTCGCATCTGATCAATGTGACAGAAATCTACAGCTATATTCCTGTGTGCATAATTTACCTTTTAATAGAGAAGTAGTATAATTACTATGAGATATAGTTCATAGAGCTGTATTTGATAGCGATTCGTTGCAATGGCAGTTCGAGGTTTTGCATGCATGGCGTTTTGCTTGGAGGGCCTCTATGAGATAACGCATTGGTTTCAATGGAAGCCATGTTTCCACATGGCTTCCATTGTTATCTGGAGACAGCTGTTGCTCATACAGGCTGGACAATCCACATGCATGCACGCCTCTTCTATTGTATCGTTTGAATCATTTGTCATTGGTTGGTGGTTTGCACTGAGCTCATGTCATGTGACTGTGCCTTGGAGGCTGATTGGCTGATTGTGAAGCCATTATGTTCTTTTGTTATCCATGTCTGAATGATATAAATTAAAACACCAAGCATTGAAAGGCAGGACTGTTTTTCGAGCTTGCAATGTGAGAACAGCTATGGTGTCTGTCTTACTTGCTTTAACACGAGTGCACTCAAATGCATTATGCAAAAGAGCTGAAAAGTGCGCTTATTAGCGCAGGCAAAATATAATGCACACAAGGTATTATAATTGCCCTTACACAGCCAGCAGTTCAACAGACTAAAGAGTATCTGAGAGACATCAAACACATACTACAACTTTTGGAATCAATACCTGTACTAGAGGGAAGGACGATACTTGCCACGGCAGATGTGTCTTCCCAGTATACTATTATAAAACATCATCAAGCGTGTGAAGCAACTACATGGCTCCTTAGACAACATAGCACATTGAAATGTAAACAGAGGAAGTATCTAATTAAATGTATAGAATTCTGCCTAAAGAATAATTATTTTTGGTATGATCAAGCGTACTATAGACAAGTAACTGGCACAGCAATGGGAGCAAAGTTTGCACCCAACGTGGCCAATGCTTTTATGGCCTAACGGGAAGAGGAGAGAGTCTATGAAGACCCACCCATGGAATTGATATTCTATAAAAGAATTATAAGTTATCTGGAATGGCAGCAGAGCTTCATTGGAATCTTTTTTTACAGGATCTAAACAAAAACAATATGAATATACAACTAACATGGAACATTGCACAGATTCATTACCTAGACTTGGAAATTAGATTAGAAGAAAATACACTTCTAACCAAAGAAAAAAACTGTGGATAACCAGCGCCCAAAAAAATGTGAATGAAGAGCAGCAACGCAAACAGAGAAAACCCTACCCCTATAAAATATGTGCAGCGCTCAGAGGTGACAAAAGACCATAAGACTAGAGTTGAGCGAACACCTGGAAGTTCGGGTTCTGCTGGTCCGTCCGAACTTCGGGACAAAGTCCGGGTCCGGGTCCGGACGGAACCCGAACGATCGCACGGACAACGAACCCCATTGAAATCAATGGGGACCCGAACTTTTAGGCACAAAAATGGCTGTAGGAAAGTCCTGGAAAGCCCCAGAGGGCTGCAAAAGGAAGTAAAATGGGGGTAAGGGTAGGGCAAGTGCCCTACAAAAAAATGGGGACAGGGAAATAACTGTAAATATTTTTAAAAAAATAAAAACATAAAAAAAGCAAAAATGGAGGTGAATGTGGATCATCTTCAAACTGTGTCTGAAAAGTATTAATTAACGGTAGAAGCCATATAACTGTTCTAAAATCATCTTCAAACTAGGGCAAGTGCCCTACAAATAAATGGGGATAGGGAAAA
>BLSH010298453.1:391081-403465 GCA_018402905.1 Glandirana rugosa | reverse complement strand
TCTAAGGGACCTAACTAAAGAGACTAGGAAGCAGTGGTCCAGTGCAGGGTGGTGAAAAAGATCTGGGAAGATTCGGAGGTCCATCAGCAGCAAGCTGGGGCAGGGATGTGAGACAGGAGGCAGTCACTTATAGACTAAAAATCCCAGAGAACCGAAAGATCAGAGAAATCAATCCAGGGAATCTAAAAACCTGATAAACCACTCCTATAGTCAGAAAAAAAGGAGGAAGTTGAGAAAAAGAAAAAAATATCAAATGAAAAAATGGAAAAAAAATAGTAAATGGTGGTGTGAGGAGCGGCAGCCAAAATGCGCCAGCATTCCCTCTACATCCAGGAGAAGAGCTAGGATAGCTCCTTCCACATTGGAAGCTGAGCAAGTGGATTAATAGTTGCAGTTCAGGGAGTAAAATAAGTATTTGATCCCCAAGCAAAACATGACTTAGTTGGTGGAGAAACCCTTGTTGGCAGCACAGAGGGCGGACGTTTCTTGTAGTTGGTGACCAGCTTTGCAGACATCTCAGGAGGGATTTTGGTCCACTCTTCTTTACAGATCTTCTCTAAATCCTTAGGGTTTCTTGGCTGTCACTTGGCTCAGCTCCCTCCATAAATTTTCTATAGGATTAATGTCTGGAGACTGGCTAGACCACTCCATGACCTTAATGTGCTTCTTCATGAGCCACTCCTTTGTTGCCTTGGTGGTATGTTTTGGGTCATTGACATGCTGGAAGACTCATCCACGACCCATCTTCAGTGTTCTGCCTGAGGGAAGAAGGTTCTCATCCAAGATTTTACAATATATGGCCCGTCCATTGGCCCCTCAATGTGGTACCACCATGTTGGAAGATGTCCAGTAGTGCCATCAGCACAGAACTGGAAGAAACCAGGGGGACCCAGGTACACCCATTTACTGTCCAGAGAAGTCTTTGCAGAAGTGGTTTTCATGGAAGAATTGCAGCCAAAAATCCTCCAATGTGGAAACAAGGCCAAGTGACTCAACCAGTGGTGGCTCACTGGGTTTTTTTTGGGGGGTGGGGGCGGAAATCAACCCCCCCCCACACCCCCTGGGCAGCCAGCGGCACAGAGTTTTCCAGCACCCACAACCCAGCGACGCGGCTGTATTTCAGCACCCTCCCTGGCCGCACGGCAGTAATTCAGCAGCGGCTCCGGTGTCCTCTCATTCAGATTCCGTGCATCACTTCTCTCCTCCCCCTAGGCATCCAATAGGATCCCCTGCACTTTCAGCCGTGTGACAGGTGTGACGGGTGACAGGTCTCAGACCCGCTTCCTGATTGGCCCGGGAGGAGGATCAGTGTGGTGATAACGAAAACATTCATTCATTGTCGTCACACAAACGGGTGGTCTTAGGGCGCAGTCGCTCGGACATGCTGCATCTCCAATCATGGTAAAGACCCTATGACGTAGGCTCTTTACCATGTGATCAGCTGTGTCCAATCACAGCGTAAACAGGAATAGGCATTCCGCTACTCACGCAGTGTATGGGTAGAGGAGAGCCGATAAGCGGCTTTCCTGACAGGGGGAATCTGCACTGATAATCAATACAATGATTATCAGTGCAGCCCCACCAGTCCACGAGTGCCCACCAGTGATGCCAATCAGTGTCCATCAGTGATGCCTGTCAGTCTCTCCTTATCAGTGCCCATCAGTGTCTATTTACAGTGCCCATCATTGCTGCCTAGCAATGCCCATCAGTGCTGCATATTAGTGCCTCCTCATCAGTGCCACCCCAAAATAAAAACCCCCAGTGGTGATTAAATACCACCATAAGAGAGCTCTATCTGTGTGATAAAAATGTCACCTGGGTGCAGTGTCACATGACTGCGCAATTGTCATTCAAAGTGAAAGCTGGAAACTGGCCTGGGCAGGAAGGGGGAGGGCAGTGCCCGGGAATTGAAAGGGTTAAAAAATAGTAGCTAACTGACAATTATCTCTCGTGTCCCTAACTGCTATAATTGGCTGAAAAATCAAATCTCCTTGGTTTGCCATGCGTCGATGCTCACCGTTATTATTATTATTATTACATTTTTCTTTAGATATTTTATTCTATTTATTTCTCTCAGTCATTGTGGATCAGTCTGTTGGCTACATTGTTTCTTGTGTGCTTTTCCAATCTCGCCAACTTGTTTAGTTTGTGTGAAGAAAATGCGGTTATCGCATCAGGCGGACGATCGAATTCCGAATGAATAAATGAAGAAAAAGTGCGTTTTGTTTACTTCGGTTCCAGCACAACGCCTTCATTAAAAAATCTCATTGAGTTTGAAGTCTTTGCTGTTTTTTGGCAGGCGGTTTCCATAGTAACTCTAGGGGCACTATGACTCCGAATGATGGAGGGCAATTAAGGCTGAATATTAACGCTAAGTTATTACCACCGGGATATAAACATCCGATCAGATTCCAGAAGTACAGCATTCCTAAAACTGCATGTTTCACTTATTTCTGACTCCCATGTGCTCTTTCTTGGAAGCCGGCCATGTTGAATATTAACCCCTTCAATACCGGGCACTTCGAAAACTTTCCTACCAGACCAATTTTCAGCTCTCAGTGCTGTTGCGCTTTGAATGAGAATTGCGCTGTCGTGCAACGCTGCACCCAAACAACATTTTTATCATTTTGTTCCCACAAATAGAGATTTCTTTTGGTGGTATTTGATCACCTCTGCGGTTTTTATTTTTTTGCTCTACAAATAAAAAAAGACTGAAAAAAAAAATTCTCTGTTTCTGTCACAAAACTTTGTAAATAAGTAAATTTTCTCCATCACTGATGGGCACTGATGAGGCAGTACTGATTGGCACTGATGAGGTGGCACTGATGATGAGACACTTATATGCAGCAATGATGTGCACTGATAAGCAGCACTGATGGGCACTGATAGGTGGCACTGATATGCAGCACTGACGGGCACTGATAAGCGACACTGATGGGCACTCATAGGTGTCACTGGGCACTCATAGGTGGTACTGATGGGCACTGATAGGTGGCACTGGTAGGTGGCACTGGTGGGCACTGATAGGTGGCACTGGTATGCACTGATAGGGGCACTGGTGGCCAGATGCACTGATAGGGGCCACTTCTCTGGTGGTCTAGGGTGGCATCTGAAGGTGGCACTGAGTGCCATCCATATTGGGCACTATGTCCCTTACCAGGTGGTCTCCCTGGGGGTCCTGATCAGCTCCCTGGTGGTCCCTCATCGGCTCCCTGGTGGTCCTGGGTGAGCACATCCCTGGTGGTCCCTGGGCAGGCTCCCTGGTGGTCTAGGGTGACGATCTGAGAGGGGGCTGCGCTGATATACCACCAGCACAGACCCCCCTGTCAGGAGAGCAGCCGATCGGCTCTCCTCTACTCAGGTCTGCAGACCCGAGTACAGGAAAGGCCGATAAACGGCTTTTCCTGTTTACACTGTGATCACATGGTAAAGTGCTTCCAATGGAAGCGCTTTACCGATATCGGTAATGCGGGGGGTCAGACTGACCCCCCACACCACCAATCGCCACTATGCGTGCCCCCCCCCCCCTCCTGGACATGTTATCCTGTAGACGTCATATGACGCCCAGTCAGGATAACTCAACCACTTCCCGGCAGTCATTCTGCATATGGCGGTCGGGAAGTGGTTAAAGCGGTAGTAAACCCATGCATTTAACAGGTTAAAAACCAGTCACATTTCCGGCATGTGCCGGAAATGTAACACTCCCATTGGTTGTGCTCTAAACCAAAGTGTCAAACCATCCAATGGCTGGTGTCATAGCTGATCACATGTGCAGCATCATGGCAGTTGTAGATTAAACAGAGGCCAAGATGGCAGCCTCCTTGGCTGAAAATGATAGGAGGGTTTACTACCACTTTAAGCCAGACGGATGGAAAATAGGGTTTCCATCCGTATGGATTTAGCAGAGCGGATCGGAGACCTGCGGATGTCAGCGGACATCTCACCGCTGACATCTGTCGCTCCATAGAGGAGAATGGAGCATCCGTTGAGGTCCGCCTGAAAAACTGACAGGCGAACCTAAAAGGTCCGCATTCGTGAAAGGACCCTTAGGCCTCATGCAGATGTAGCACCCTCCTAGGTAGGGCGCTAGGATCATAGGTACATTTTGCTCTCTTTGGCTCCTCTGTAGTGATTGGAGCAGCTATTGATTCCTTTGGGCTGTTCTAGATTTTCACTGGCTGCAGGGTTGATTGCCCCCTCCTGTATTCTGGAGGATTCCAGAACAGAGGCCTGAGAAAGGCAAATCGGCAGCTTGAATACTTAGTGTGCTTCAGCCCATCCCTGGGGTCTGGAGCAGTCCTGGAGTTCTTGTTCTGTTGGAGAAGTTCCACACCCTCAGGGGCTGCTGCCCCTCTGAGGCAGTTTTTGCCGATGTTCATCACGGTCCCAGCTGTGGCCCATCAACTTTGGAACTATTTAAGCAGCCTCACCTAGGGATGTGGTCTTGAGGACTCATTGGAAAGTCCCAGCTGGAGGCTGGAAAGTGTGTAGCTGTTCTGTGGCACTGTGACCTCACTGAAGAGTGTCTGGTGGAAGCTAGAAACTGAGAAGTTGTCCTGCAGCGTAGAGATGTCTGGAGGAAACTGGAGAGTTCAGGTGTCCTGGAGAGACATTGTGAGAATAGACCTGAGCTCAAGATTCTATTGACATGTCCTGGCTTCATTTTGGGGTGCCAGTGGAAGCTCTCTGAGACTGCTCTCATAGGGTCACATACTGGCCATTTCCTGCAGGATTCTCTACTGTGAGCTTTGTGAGGGGTGCTTTCCTGTGCCGTGCAGTGCCTGTGAAGTTGCACTGTTCACCCAACGCTGTGAAATTATGCAAGGTAACCAGGTGCCAGAGAGACTTGCCTCATGGTCCCCAGCTGTAGGGCTTCAAAACTGTCCATAAGCCTACCTCATGGTCCCCAACTGTGAGGGTTTAAACTGTCCTATGATTGATGTTGCTAGCTGTTTTGGAGTATCCCATGCCACCCCAAGCCCTCTCCCGTTAAAAGTTCTACAGGCAATAAATCTTAAAAAGACATCCCCTAAACCACAACACAAGGCCTGCAGGCCAAGTCCAGTCCTCCAGGCCATTTCATGTGGCCCTTGCACCTCTACTGCAGCTGTGGTACCCTTTGACCCCCAACTTGTCTCAGCAGTTGGCAGCAGAAAGGAGGACAGAACTCCACCAGTTCCTGCTCTTCTCCATGCAGCCATGGAGAGGCTGGTCTCTGCCCCACCCACCTACCACCCTCAGCAGTCAGCACCAGAGAGGAGGACAGAACTTCTCCCACAGATCCTGTGCCTCACTGCGCAGCTGCAGCACATCTCTGCCTCCTCTGGTCTCAGCAATCAGCAGACTCTTGGCAGTTTACGCCAGCCCTCCTCCGGTCCCCCTCCAGACCCTGCACTTTCTGCTTCCCAGCTTCTTCCTGGCAGCAGCACAAGGTAAGGGGGGAGCACTAAGATGTACCTGATTGTGGGGGATGCTTGACTTCTGATGGTGGGGGGTTTGACATCTGATGTAAGGAGGAGGGTGGGGCACTCTGGACATCTAGTCTTACAGACACAACTGGTCCTTTGGGGCAACCATAATTCTAATATGGCCCCGCAGTGAAGTTGAGTGTGACACCCCTACCTTAGACCGCTTAAGAAAGACAGAGCGGTGGAGGGGGTGGGTGCAAACCGTGCAATGTAGTGGTGCCGCCGCCAACGGGTTTCACCCCTCTGGCGGGTGTCACCCGGGTATGGCTCGCCCCCCCCCTGGCACCCAGCTGGCAACACCAGTGGCACGGCGTATTTCGCATGTACAGGTCAATTATTCTTTTTTTTCAGAAGCCCTTAAAATGTTACCCAGACCTGCTATTGGAATGGAATCCCAGAAGTATTAAAAAAAGGTTTCATTTTAATATGTGCAAACAAAAGTCCCATTCATAGAATTTCATCCAAGGAAAATTTTCTCATCACTGTGTTGTTTTTTTATAGAATTTTTAATTAATTTTTTTTATTTTTTTACTTTTCAGCCTTGGCCTTGCGGAATTATTCTTATTTATTTTGGGATTTGATGCTTTAGATAACATTTGAGACATCTACACTTCGGAGAATTATGATTAATTGCGTATGCCCCACCCTCCTCCCCCTTTTCCCTTTCTCTTTTGTCCTCCCCCTTCCTCAGTTGCAATGGTGCCTTTATTGAGTTTGTGTTCTGTAGATCGTTTTTAGGGTTGACGCCCATAGGTTCTGTTGAGGGATGCGACCTGTGTTTCCTGTATTGTTTGGATTACCTGTTACTGTCCCGGTTTTCCTCTGGTCTTCTCTGCTGCCTGATCCCTGGTTTTGACCCCGGCTTGCTCTAAGGACTCTGCTTCTCTTGCTCCACAGTGTATGACCTTGGCTTGCTCTTGACTACCCTTCCGCCTCCTCTACCTGATCCCTGTGAATGACCTTGGCTCTGTTCTTGACCACACATCTGCCTACTCCCTGGCTTGCCTTCTTGTGTATGACTGTGGCCCTCATCCTGACTACGCTTCTTCAGTCCGGTTCTGCCAGCCTGATCCTGCTTCTTCCTTGGGTGCCACCTTGCCAGTGGTTGCTGCCCTGCTTCCACTACATCTCTAAGGGCTATGGAGGTCCTGCCATCTGTCCTGATAGTCCAGCTGAAAGCTATCCAGTTCTTCTGAGCAGCTTCCAGCAGATCTACCTAAATGACACCTGTGCTTCTTCGAGCCTTGCACTCCCTGTTCCCACCTCCAGGGGTGCTTGGCACTTAGCCACAAGGGAAACCCTCTTGTCAAATTGGCATCAGACCAGGTATATGACACAAGTGATCGCAGGTTAGGGTCAAGTGGAAGCGTGGTCGAGGAACAAGCCAAAAGACAGTAATAAGTGGAAGTGAAGATATAGACAGGTACACAAAGGAGCAAGACATCGACTGGAAAGAGGACAATAATCCGGCAAACAGGAAGTGCAGTGACATGGCTTAAATCAGGAAGTTAATAGGAGGAGCAAAGAGTTCAAGATTTACTGCAAACAAGAGACAAAGCAAAAAAGTCCAACGCTTTAGAAAGGGAGCTGTCCAGCATCTCAGGTGGCTCAGCAAGAAGAGCTACTGACATAGGTTGTGGGTTCAGATCCTGGTCCTGACTTTATCAGGTCCCCTTGTCAAGATAGGTGCTGAAGGTCTCACGGGATTTCAGCATCCAGGCAGACAACTGTCCTGACCAAGATGGCTGCTGGTGCCCACAAGAGGAGACAAGTCTCCCATCAAACTTCTCTCCACCTGGAGAAGAGGCACACCGCCACCTACAGGCTGGAGGAATGTGCAATCGGCGGCTGCCTACAACCTTACCTGTCTTTAGGAGAAAATAAACAAAAAATTAAGAAGACAGCAGTGGAACAATTCTACACTCTGCGACACGTTACAGTTTGTATCTGGGGATTGATGTCTATTACAGAATCATGGAGTTGTCTGCAACAATGGTGAAAACACAACCTTGTATGTCATAAATCTAGCCCTACCCCTGTAGGAGCCGCTGGTATCAACTGGTCCTTCCCCAAACAGTGCAGAGACCACCAATCACCCAAGCAACTAGACATGTGCACTGCCGAAATATTAGTTTGTTTTCGTTTCATTCGTTTTTTGGGGGGGGGTTTACGTTTTTTGGGTCATTCGTTATAATCAAAATTCGCCATTTCGAATAAATTCGTAACTCCAGAAAAATTCTAATTTGTTATGTTCCATTTGTTTAGATGTGGTATTCGTTACTTCGATAATTCAGGAAAATCCAAAATTCGAAGATTTGGAAATTCGAAAATTCAAAAATCCGAAAATAAGAATGGAAAGCTCTCGGGTGCTGCCACCGCCATTCCTTGTAATAGAAACCGGCAGTGAGGTTCCTACTGCGTTTTGTGAATTGTCCTGGCTGGAGAAGGAGGAGGGGGCCAAACTTCCAGGGGACCTCACCGTGGTTTGGGGGGAGGAAGCTAACAATCGGAGCTTTCTCTCTTGAGCTCAGGTCAGTACTCACAGTGTCCCAGGGCATCCACCTACCTTCAGGCCTCCACCAGGCACTCTTCAGAGAGTTCTCCTGACCGGATCCTGAGGTGAAACAGTTTATTTAGCCCCAAAGGTAATTAGGAATAGCTGGTAGACGTGTGCACTGCCGAAAAATTTGTTCGTTTTCGTTTCATTCGTTTTCGGGGGTTTTTTTAAGTTTTTCGGGTCATTGGTTTATGATTGAAATTCATAAATTCCTAAATTCGAAAATTCAAAATTTCTTAATTTTTGAATTTCCAGATTTTAAAATTTTTGACTTTTCGAGTATTCGACTTTTCGAATTTAGGAATTTACTCATTTCAATCATTCGAAAATGCGAAAAGAAAGAAAATCCTAAAACTCGAAATAATAACCAACTAACTAATAATAACTGACTATTACATTATAGTTATTGGAATTTCCTTTCACATATGGCTGTTAGTGAACGTAACGAATACAAATTTATCCGAAGTTACGAATTATCCGAAATAACGAATGCCACATCTAAAGAAATGGAATGGAACAAATTAATAAATAATAATAATAATAATACATTTTTTTTATTATTCTTATTGCTCTTTATTATTATTAATTTGTTACATTCCATTCGTTTAGATTTGGCATTCGTTATTTTGGATAATTCGTAACTTTGGATAAATTTGTATTCGTTACGTTCACTAACAGCCACATGTGAAAGGAAATTCCAATACCTATAATTTAATAGTAATAGTTAAGTTATTATTAGTTAGTTATTATTTCAGATTTTCGAGTTTTCGAAATTTCACATTTTTGTTCTCCTTTTTAGATTTTCGAATTTCCGAATTTTAGGATTTACGACTTTTTGAATTTATGAGTTTCGGATTTTCGAATTCCCAAATTCTGAATTTCCAAATTTTCGAATTTATGGGTTTCGGATTTTCGAATTTCCATATTCTAAATTTACGAATTTTCGGATTTCCCGATTTTCAGTTTTTAGAATTCCAAAATTCCGAATTTCTGAAATTCCAAATTTATGAATATTGAAAAAAAATCGTTAAACGGGTTTTCGTTCATCCCGATATTTTCGAATTAACGAATTTGTTGAAATTAGTTGAAAAAATGAATTTGAAACAAACTGCACTTGTCTATTAGCTGGGACCTCAATGAACATCACTGCCTCAAAGGTGCTGCAGAACTACCAGGGTCACAAAGGTCCCACTTGCAACTGGGCCCTGGCGTTCCGCCACCGTGAAGTGGGGGTGGCACATTTCTGTAAGGCTCAGCTACCATTGCTGCCTGCGACTTGCTTGGGATTTCCTGGTGACTTCCTTGAGACTTTTGTGATTTAACATTGCAGTCTATGGCACTTAACCACTTGCCGACCGCCCACCGCAGTGTGACGGTGGCAAGATGGTTCATTATCGCAAACCACCGTCACCTGACGGCGGCCGTAATAACTAGTATGGTGAGCGCACGCCGCCGGAGGCGCGCTCGCGCGCTTACTGTGTTCTGGGGGGGCCAGGGAGCGGGTAGGGCGGGCTCGATCGACGCCCGCTACCCGCGATGGCACCCACCCGCAGTGAGAGAACGGAGGTCGGTGTATGTAAACACGGATCTCCGTTCTGACAGAGGGGGAAGGGCTGTGATCACAGGCTTCCTGTATATGGAAGCCGTGATCACTCCCCTCCCCCTTCCAGCCCAGCCCCCATACAGTTAGAACACACTGAGGGGACACAGTTAACCCCTTAGAGCGCCCCCTCCAGGTTAACCCCTTCACTGCCAATGGCATTTACACAGTAATCAGTGCATTTTCATAGCACTGATCGCTGTATAAATGCCAATGGTCTCAAAAAGGTGTCAAAATGGTCCCACATGTCCGCCGCAATATCACAGTACCGCTAAAAATCTCAGATCGCCGCCATGACTAGTAAAAAATAAATAAAACCCCCAGAAATTAATTCTCATCATTGGTAAACACGGCAACTTTTGCGCAAACCAATCAATAAACGTCGATTGCAATTTTTTTTACCAAAAATATGAGGGAGAATATAAATCGGCCAAAACCGATGGAAAAAATGTTTTTTTATTTTTTTTGTATTTTAGCAAAAATTTAAAAAAATGTTTTTTTTGCAAAATTGTCGCTCTTTTTCTGTTTATAGCGGTGATCAGAAATTCCCTCTATTTGTGGGAAAAAAAGGACACAAATTTTGTTTGGGTAAAATGTCGCACGACTGCGCAATTGTCAGTTAAAGTGACGCAGTGCTGAATCACAAAAAGTGCTCTGGTCCTAAAGCGTGAAATCCTTCCAGGGCTGAAGTGGTTAAGCAGTAGAGGATAAGCCGGACTTTGTTTCTTCGCCAGTGTCTCCTTCACAGCTCACACACCCATTTAGCTGACTATGAGGAGCAGGAGGGGGATTCTAGCAACTCAGTCTCAAGGATCCTTTTTTGGGGTCTGAACTCACACCATGTCCCGGGACAGCTGGCAGCTCTCTTCCAACTTCCAAGCGGCACTTTGCCACTGTGATGCCAGGCAGGATCCACCCTCTGTCAACTCTGGGCTGTAGCTTCAGCAACTCCAACTAGGACTCAACCAGGCCCAGCATCCAACAGCCTCCTGGATAGGGCTCAGGCCTAGCAGCCAGGAGCTAAACACACACCTCCACCCCTGAGATCTGGGTGGGCAGGAACTCCTGATCTTGAGCCCATGTGCTCCCTTTTATATGCATACAGCCACCCGAAATGCAGTGGGGCACCTCCCCTGGTAATTGGTCAGAACTGCATCCTCATACTCCTACTGCCACTGGCTGGGTTTTCCCAGGGTTTACTACTGGACAGTGTAAAACTTTCCAGACCACATGAATCAGCACCAGAGCACACTGAGCAGACCTTACTTAAATCAAGGCTCTCTGATAAGCAGACAACATCTAAATTTACCTATCTGCCCTCCTGCTAATCAGAAAGCCAAAACTATATCCACTTCACTAACACCCAAACCACTACAGGTGGATGGGGCATCACTGGAAAGCCTAAGGAGGTCAGTTTCACCGTTGTTTCACCTGCAGTGTGTGACAAGGAGGCCGATTTCATGCAACAGGGTGACACCTTTGCAGAGCTTACCTCAAGGTTTTTCCTTGATATTTTGCCTCAACTCCTTCAATAAAGCACAGTATATGTTGCATCGATGGTTGAACCCTTTGAGGTGGTCCAGCAGCAGAACTCCCTTCTTAAACAGCTGCCATTTGCTTCTGCACTGACCTTTTCACACAGAACTTCTTTGGCCTGGGGGAACCACGGTGCCTCCATTCCTTAGACTGTTCCTTTGTCTCAGGATCAGAGCATAAGATCCACGTCTCCTCACCACTTACCAGTTTGTCCAGGAAATCTGACTCATTTCTTGCAAAATGTTCCAAAGCAGCCACCGATGTCTCCACACGTTTTCCTCTTTTGTTTGTTTGTCGAACGTTTTGGAATCCACTTTGCTGCAACTTTCTCATTTCCCAGTCGTTGTGGATAATGTGATATTCTCAGATATGTAACAATACTTTTGGCTGATATTCGGTGGTCCTCCATGGTCACGCGGCTTTCACATTTGCAGGACAGAAACGGGCCTTCCACTGGGTTTCTCACTTTCAACACCAAAATGCCCAGTTTTAAAACTGACAACCCAAAGTTTGACCGTTCCATATGAAGGGCCACTGTCACCCAAAGTTTGTGATATTTCATCATGGATCTGCTTCGTACCTTTCCCTTGGAGAAACGGGAACTTTATTATGGGCCTAGGCTCTTCCACATTAAATCTTTCTGGAGGTGTTGCCATGTTCACTTTGGGCCTGAAAAAGAAAGAGAAGTTAAAATCATAGGTACAGTGGAACCTTGGATTACGAGCATAATCCATTCCAGGAGAAGGCTTGTAATTAGGGTTGTCCCGATACTTGGACACTCTAGAATGACCAGAGGAGGGGGGGGGGGGGGGCTTAGTTGCACAGAGGAGGACACAGAGGGGGGGATGCAGGGATGATCGGTGTGGCGGTGGGGGAAATGACAATCAGCGATCTCCCCTCCGTGGCATTCAGCTGCTTTATTGAAAGACGCACAGGGAGAGTGTCTCTGTATCCTCCTCTGTGCTACTCCGCCCCCCTCCTCCTCCGGTTCCCTTGTCAAACTCCGAGTTCTCCTCCATCCCCCCCCTCCGGTTTCCAATCTGTCCTCCGCCCACCCCCTTTGGTCCCAATCTGTCCGCCCCCCCCTTCGGCCCGATCTGTCCTCCTCCACCCCCCCCCTTCGGTCCCGATCTGTCCTCCTCCGCCCCCCCCTTTGGTCCCGATCTGTCCTCCTCCGCCCCCCCCCCGCCTCCTCCTGTCTAGCCCTGGTTTCCCCCCCCGCC
>BLSH010298453.1:376059-388104 GCA_018402905.1 Glandirana rugosa | reverse complement strand
CCTTTGAAAAATTCTACCCACCACTGGTACCGCCGGTAAAACTTCAGCCGGTAAAACTTAGGTTGAAAACAAAAAAGTTATCCTTCTCCCAGTACACTGTGTAGTTTGAATAACCCTTAAAGTGTTCTTTTTGTTACCACACGAACCAAAATTGCATTGAAATAAGAAAGTACTCAATAAATGTTCAAAGACTGGTGAATATTTTACACAAGTTACACGACGGGTAACACAACCTAACAGTTACGTTGGGAGAAGAGGGTGAGAAGTGTGTGACTATCGTTGTGGCGTCCTCTTTAGAAATTCCCAATAAGTTTGATTTGTCACATGACCCTCTTCCTATTGAAAAAACAAAAGTTGGATTCAAAATGGCCGACTTCAAAATGGCCGCCATGGTCACCACCCATCTTAAAAAGTTTCCCCCCTCACATACACTAATGTGCCACAAACAGGAAGTTAATATCACCAACCATTCCCATTTTATTAAGGTGTATCCATATAAATGGCCCACCCTGTATTGTAACTGCGCTGTCTCCCTTTATTTATTGTATTTATTTTAGTTATTGTCTCCCTTTTATTGTAAAGCGCTGCGCAAAAACTGTTGGCGTTATATAAATCCTGTATAATAATAATCATTTTCCTTCTATGGGGGTGGAAAGGGTGTTTTTGTTTGGCAGGGGCCCCGGAGGCTCCTGGGGCGGGAGTTACACTGGATTTTCGGATTTCTCTCCAGGATGCCTGGGGATTTTTTGATCACTGCTGCAATAATTTACACTTCAAATAACAGAGATGAGGAATTTGTCTTTAGAGTTGGGTAATGAGGAATAACATCTTTATTTCTTTCCAATTGTCGCCTCGTGTTTTTGCACCGCATGTAAACCAGATTTGTTTCTATCGTTGAATGAAGTTAATTGGTATTTGTGATATTTACTCCACCTGTGTGTGGGATGGAGAATGCGAATGTCTTGGTGGTAATGGCAGTCAACTATGACTAAGGACTCTTTGTGGGCTGAAACACGACTTCAGCACGGTTGTCCTGAGATCTTCTCCTTTGGAGGAAAGTTTGCTGCTGGTTTATTTTTTTATTCCATGGGATACAAGCTGGCAGGAGCCTTGGTGTACAGTAATGATTCCTATACCTCTTTGTGGAGGTGGAGGAGGGTCCTTTTGATTTGGAAGGCTCCAACGACCAACAACCAAACTGCAAAAACCAACGGCCAGTACTCCATAGTCAGACTCTTGGACCTCTCTGCTGCCTTCAACACAGTTGACCACCGGCTCCTCCTCAGCGAACTCCACTCCCTTGGCCTCCGTGATTCTGCTTTATCCTGGTTCTCCTCCTACCTATCTCCGAGCACCTTCAGTGTCGCTTCCAACTCCATCTCCTCCGCTCCTCTTCCTCTTTCTGTTGGGGTCCCCCAAGGCTCCGACCTTGGGCCCCTCCTATTCTTTCTCTATACCTCTTTGATAACCTCCCATGGCTTCCAATACCACCTCTATGCTGACGACACCCAGATCTACCTCTCCACTCCTCAGCTCACCCCCTCGATCTTCTCACGGGTCCCAAACTTACTGAATAATATATCGGTATGGATGTCACGCCACTTTCTTAAACTCAATCTCTCTAAAACTGAGCTTCTTATATTTCCTCCTCCCCATGACTTTACCATTAAGATAAATGGCACAACCATTGGTCCTTCCACACATGCCAAGGTGCTAATCCTAAACTCCGACCTCTCCTTCAGCCCCACATCCAATCACTGGCTAAATCTTGCCGCCTTACAGGGCTGTCTTAATGCATGGGCACCCCTGGGCTCTGCCCAGGGGCCCAAGTGCATGGGGGCCCCATGATATTCTTGCATTGCATCATACTTCCCAATGGTCATGGATTTGCCATGTCCCAGGCACCGTATTGTGCTCTTCTGCCCCCATACTGTGCCCTCTTAATCCCCTGTACTGTACCCTCCTGCCCTCCCTTACTGTGCCCTCTCAATTCACCTATACTGTGCCCTCCTAACCCCATGTATTGTGCCTTCCTGCCTCCACTGTACTGTGTTCTCCTGCTCCCCACCCGGACTGTACCATCCTGACCCCCCTGTGCTGTACCTTCCTGCCTCCCCCCTCCATACTGTGTCCTTTGTGTTGATTAGACTTTGATTTATGGCACATTTTCTTATTGTTTAAAAGTGATTCTATTGAAATTACTAATAAATATATATTTAATTATATCAACTGTAAGAGTAAGTGCATAAATTGGGGCAGGCTGGTAGGGGCCCAAGTGTATTACTTTGCCCAGGGGCCCATGATGCTATTAAGGCGGCCCTGCCGCCTTAACCTCCGCAACATCTCCAGAATTTGCCCCTTCCTGACTAACGACACCACAAAACAACTTATTCACTCCTTGGTTATTTCCCCCCTCGACTGCTGCAACTCCCCCCTTAACCACTTCTGCCCCGGAAGGATTTCACACCTTAGGACCAGAGCACTTTTCGGCGCTGCATCGCGTTAACTGACAATTGCGCGGTCATGCGACGTTGTACCCAAACAAAATTTGCGTCCTTTTTTTCCCCACAAACAGAGCTTTCTTTTGGTGGTATTTGATCCCCTCTGCGTCGTTTCTGATCGCCGCTATAAACAAATAAAGAGCGACAATTTTGAAAAAAAAAAACAACAAATTTCTTACTTTTTGCTAAAAATACAAATCCAAAAAAAAAATATAAAAAAAACATTTTTTTCCATCGGTTTTGGCCGATTTATATTCTTCCTCATATTTTTGGTAAAAAAAAATAGCAATCGGCGTTTATTGATTGGTTTGCGCAAAAGTTGCCGCGTTTACGGATGATGAGAATGAATTTCTGGGGTTTTTAATTTTTTTTTATTTTTTACTAGTAATGGCGGCGATCTGTGATTTTTATCGGGACTGCGATATTGCGGCGGACATGTCGGACATTTTGACACGTTTTTGGGACCATTGGCATTTATTGGCTATAAAAATACACTGATTACTGTGTAAATGCCATTGGCAGTGTAGGGTTTACCCTGGAGGGGGCACTATAAGGGTTAACTGTGTTCCCTCAGTGTGTTCTAGCTGTATGGGGGCTGGGCTGACAGGGGGAGGGGAGTGATCACGGCTTCCATATACAGGAAGCCTGTGATCACAGCCCTTCCCCCTCTATGAGAACGGAGATCCGTGTTTGCATACACCGACCTACATTATTTCACTGCGGGGGGGGGCCATCGCTGGTAGCTGGCGGTGATTGAGTCTGCCCTACCCGCTACCTGACCCCCCTGAACACAGTGAGCGCACCACCGTCTGCGCGCGCGCTCACAGTGCGGGATCTCGCAGATGCTGTCATATGACATTGGTTTGCGATATCCAGCCACTTTGGCGCTGTCAGACGCCGGTCGGCGCTCGGCAAGTGGATAATGGCCGACCCTTACACAGGCTATCCCCCTTTAGTCTATCATGAATGCTGCTGCTAGACTCATACATCTCACCAACCGATCAGTGACTGCTGCCCCTCTCTGCCAATCCCTTCACTGGCTTCCGCTACCCCACCATATAAAATTCTAAATACTAACCACAGACTACAAGGCCCTCCATAACATCGCCCCCAGCTACATCACCAACCTCATCCGCAGATATCGCCCTAATTGTTCCTCTCCCAGGAAGTCCTACTTTCTAGCTCCTTGGTTATCTCCTCCCATGGTCGCCTACAGGACTTCTCCAGAACCTCTCCCATCCTCTGGAACTCCCTGCCCCGGTATGTCCGATCAGCCCCTACCCTGTCTACCTTCGGGAGATCACTGAAAACTCATCTATTCAGGGAGCATTAGGCATGTAAAAATACAAAACAAAAACTCCCAGCTCACTTAGAGAGAAGAACACAGGCAGGAGTGCACAGGACATTGGGACAGTCACAGGGTAGAAGCTGGAGAGTAGTGATGGGCCGAACAGCCCCTGGTTTGGTTTGCACCAGAACTCCTAACAGGGAAAAAGTTTGGATCCGAGCCGCAAACCCTATTAAAGTCTATGGGACTCAAAAATGAAAAATCAAAAGTCCCCATTTTAAAGGCTTATGTCCACGTTATTGGCCATAAAAAGGGTATGGGGGCCCGGGTACTGCCCTAGGGGGCATATATCAATTAGGGTTGCCACCTCATCCCTTTAAAACCGAACACATATTAATTGCACAAGTTCTGTGGCTGATTAAGGTGGTAATTAAACTCACTTGGTGCCTTACCTGCATTAAATTGACCCCAGAACCTGTGTAAGTCATATGTGTTCAGTTTTACAGGTGTAGCGCCCTCTACCATAGGTTGGTAATAGAGTGAGGGTTTTGTATAGGTAAGGCAAATTTACTAAGGCCTGACTTTAGTGCAGGCCTGATTGTTTTAATTTCGGGCAGGGGAGTGGCCCAGAGAGAGCTGGAGACTGCAGGAAGAAACACTCCTCGGTTACTCCTCCCCTTTTCTTCAGAAAGTTCTGGAAAAGGGGATGGGAAGAGGCGGTGAGGCTTTCTGAAGTATGTTAAGGAGCCCTGACCAATCCCCAACCTGGATTGGCAGGGGGCAGGCCTCCTTAAATACTGTGGTCTGCCCAGTGGGAGGAGAGAACTCGGGTGGTAGTCTGGAGATGTGATCAGGGTTGCTAACCGCCAGTAAATTTACTGACAGTTTGTAAAAATCAGTGATTTTTACAACTGTCTATGAATATCAGGGTCTGATAATTTGTCATGCTGTGCTGATTTTGTAAGTGTAAACCAGGGAAATTACTTGATATGGGTATTGTTAGTGTTTCCATGTTGTATTTAAATATCAATTGTCTTAGTTTTTAATAGGAGTTCTGTTGTTTTTCAAGGTGCCAGTAAAAAAAGTGATCCGCCAGTAAATTTTCCATGTTCTGCCAGTAAAAAATGCTGCAGGAGGTTGGCAACACTGGATGTGATAATGTGGAGGCTGTCGCAGCCCAGAGGAGCTCCCTGTCTGTGGGGGTGACCTTGGGCCCTAGAGCTCAGGTGCAGCCAGGAGGAGAGAGATCCCAGATTGGAGGCACAAGGGAGCAGAAAGGACAGGAGGAGAGAACACTATCGGAGACAGGGGTCGGTGAGCGACACACCCTTGGCTACTGCAGGAGGCACGCTGGAGCAGATTGGGGGAAGAGATAGTCTGGGAAGGATGCAGAAGCCAGTGTGGGACTTTGATGTTGTTGTGGCAGTATGGAGGCCATTGCAGCTGTAAGAGCTGGCAGGGCCTGGAAGAGGATGGGCTTTGAGTTGTAGTCCATCATGGCTAGCTAGCACCAACAAACTAACTTTCTACACAAGGGGAACCCCATGCCTGCAAAGGGTGGTCCGGAGGCCTGGTAAAATCTAAACCAGGTCTCACATGTGTTAGCTAGGCCAAACAAGTGGTCAGAGAAGCAAGGAGTGTGCTGGAGTGAAGTTGGAGGAGTGTATATAGTGGTCCCTTGTACAGAACTGTTGATCTTTGGGCATCCCATAATCATCCCTACCCATCCAAGTTCAAATCCCCTAATAAAACACAAAAACAAAGTACCGGCCTGTTCTGTGACTCCGGATGTGTGATGGATGTGATTGAGAGCAGTGTGAGCAGGTGAACCACAACTTCCAGCCACCCCAAGGAAGAACACAGCTACATTTGGGGGCTCGTCCGGGATTCATCTGTTTTCACATAATTCTGCCAGTCGTAACCCCTAGCAACCGAAGTGAACTGAGCCAAGGAAATGTGATTGTTCTGCTATTAGTAAGGATTGAACCCGGGAAGGACTTATGTGCTCTGCCTGCTATTCAATACAAAATAGTAAGTGTCATTGTCCATAGTAACCAGCAGGAGCTATTGCTAATTATTGCTGCCTGCATACCCAGTTGCCCCAACCAGCACTGGGGCAGACATTTCACCAATCCTTTAATTCAGTGACTTTGTGTCAGGAACGCACTGGAATACACAGGCGAAGACGTCAGCTAGTGCGTATGCGCGGACGCAGATAGCACGGAGGTGCGCATGCGTGTGCGGTAGCTGGGCTTTGGCGCCCAGTGGCCTACAAAGATGATTCAGTTGCACTAATTCATTGTTGTTTGATCTGCAGCTGTACCCTGAACCAGCTTGAACCCTTACCACTCTCTGCCTGCTGTTTTGCTGATTGACCCTTGGTGTATGACCCGGCCTGTATGACGCTCCACCAGCCTTCCTGCATCTGCAGCACACCGGCATCTGCTGTCCTGCATCCGTTACCCTGCATCCGCAGCACACCTGCATCTGCTGTTCTGCATCTGCAGTCCTGGCATCATCTGCTATTCAGCAGCCCAGCTTGATCCTGCCACGCACCAGCAACTACCTCTCCAGCAAGAGACTTTGCATGCATTCCTACCTCACCGTGCTCTCACGACCACTGTTGCAACTCCAGTGGTCCCTGAGCCGGGGCTGTATGAGAGGTCTCTGCACGTCAGGCTCACATCCAAGGTACGTGACCAGGGGTGGCCCATGCATTAAGAGCGCAGGGGCACTGCCCCCTCTGTCCTCGCCACCCCCTATATGCTATGGATAGATTCATGCATAACATGAATCCATCCATAGCCACCTGCGACCATCCCCTTTGAGGTGCCGGCCGCATGAATTGCCGCTGTGGGGGGATTCTTCGAAGCATCTCATTAGAGCTGTAGGCTCTAATAGGCTTCAATACAGTGTGGCTTGTGGCGCAGAGCGTGCTGCCACAATCCCTTAGAAAGGCAAATTAACATTTGCCTTTCTAACACTGAATTTCTCTCCGCCAATCAGGAGCGCCAGTATGTTACCGTTTTCCCGATTGACGGAGAAGACAGGCAATCCTATTGGATGCCTTTCTCGGAGAAGGAGGGGAATGCATAGCTAAAGCCAAGCCACTCCCTGCTCACCGGACACTGGTGCCTGCCTGCTGCCCGCTCCTAGATGGGGCAAGTGTGGGACTTTGATGTCCTGACTGCCCCTTTCCCAATGCCTATATATACCCCTCTGCTGATGCCTGTATATACCCCTCTGGTGATGCCTGTACATACCCCTCTGGTGATGCCTGTATATACCCCTCTGCTTATGCCTGTATATACCCCTCTGGTGATGCTTGTATATACTCCTCTGGTGATGCTGTATATACTCCTCTGGTGATGCCTGTATATACCACTCTGGTGATGCCTGTATATACCCCTCTGGTGATGCCTGTATATACTCCTCTGCTGATGCCTGTATATACCCCTCTGGTGATGCCTGTATATACCTCTCTGGTGATGCCTGTATATACCTCTCTGGTGATGCCTGTATATACCCCTCTGGTGATGCCTGTATATACCTCTCTGGTGATACCTGTATATACCCCTCTGGTGATGCTGTATATACTCCTCTGCTGATGCCTGTATATACCCCTCTGGTGATGCCTGTAAATACCCCTCTGGTGATGCTATACACTGTTCTGGTGAAGATGTATATACCCCTCTGGTGATGCTATACACTCTTCTGGGGAAGATGTATATACCCCTATGGTGATGCTATATACTCCTCTGCTGATGCCTGTATATACCCCCCTGGTGATGCCTGTAAATACCCCTCTGGTGATGCTATACACTGTTCTGGTGAAGATGTATATACCCCTCTGGTGATGCTATACACTCTTCTGGGGAAGATGTATATACCCCTATGGTGATGCTATATACTCCTCTGGTGATGCCTGTATATACCCCTCTGGTCATGCTGTATATACCCATCTGGTAATACTATATACCCCTCTGGTGATGCTGTATATACCCCTCTGGTGATGCTATATACTCCTCTGGTGATGCTATATACTCATCTGCTGATGCTATATACTCCTCTGGTGATGCTATATACTCATCTGGTGATGTTATATACCTCTCTGGTGATGCCTGTATATACTCCTCTGCTGATGCCTATATATAAACCTCTGGTTTAGCCTGTATATACCTCTCTGGTGATGCCTGTATATGCTCCTCTGGTGATGCCTGTATATACCCCTCTGGTGATGCTGTATATATTCCTCTGGTGATGCCTGTATATACCCCTCTGGTGATGCCTGTATATATCCCTCTGGTGATGCTATACACTCCTCTGGTGAAGATGTATATACCCCTCTGGTGATGCTATATACTCCTCTGGTGATGCTGTATATACTCCTCTGGTGATGCTATATACTCCTCTGTTAATGCTATATACTCCTCTGGTGATGCTATATACTCATCTGGTGATGTTATATACCTCTCTAGTGATGCCTGTATATACTCCTATGCTGATGCCTGTATATAAACCTCTGGTGATGCCTGTATATATCCCTCTGGTGATGCCTGTATATACCCCTCTGGTGATGCTATACACTCCTCTGGTGAAGATGTATATACCCCTCTGGTGATGCTGTATATACTCCTCTGGTGATGCTGTATATACTCCTCTGGTGATGCTATATACTCCTCTGTTAATGCTATATACTCCTCTGGTGATGCTATATACTCATCTGGTGATGTTATATACCTCTCTAGTGATGCCTGTATATACTCCTATGCTGATGCCTGTATATAAACCTCTGGTGATGCCTGTATATATCCCTCTGGTGATGCCTGTATATACCCCTCTGGTGATGCTATACACTCCTCTGGTGAAGATGTATATACCCCTCTGGTGATGCTGTATATACTCCTCTGGTGATGCTGTATATACTCCTCTGGTGATGCTATATACTCCTCTGTTAATGCTATATACTCCTCTGGTGATGCTATATACTCATCTGGTGATGTTATATACCTCTCTAGTGATGCCTGTATATAAACCTCTGGTGATGCCTGTATATACCTCTCTGATGATGCCTGTATATACTCCTCTGGTGATGCCTGTATATACCCCTCTGGTGATGCTGTATATATTCCTCTGGTGATGCCTGTATATAACACTCTGGTGATGCCTGTA
Organism: Glandirana rugosa; assembly: GCA_018402905.1. Taxonomy (NCBI): domain Eukaryota; kingdom Metazoa; phylum Chordata; class Amphibia; order Anura; family Ranidae; genus Glandirana; species Glandirana rugosa. The sequence goes on along the minus strand of BLSH010298453.1, from coordinate 379,143 downwards.
TATACCCCTCTGGTGATGCCTGTAAATACCCCTCTGGTGATGCTATATACTTCTCTAGTGATGCTATATACCCCTCTGGTGATGCTGTATATACCCCTCTGGTGATGCTATATACTCCTCTGGTGATGCTGTATATACTCCTCTGGTGATGCTTTATACTCCTCTGGTGATGCTATATACTCATCTGGTGATGTTATATACCTCTCTAGTGATGCCTGTATATACTCCTATGCTGATGCCTGCATATAAACCTCTGGTGATGCCTGTATATACCCCTCTGGTGATGCTGTATATATTCCTCTGGTGATGCCTGTATATAACACTCTGGTGATGCTGTATATACTCCTCCGGTGATGCCTGTATATACCTATCTGGTGATGCTATATACTCCTCTAGTGATGCTATATACCCCTCTGGTGATGCCTGTATATACCCCTCTGGTGATGCTGTATATACCCCTCTGGTGATGCTGTATATACTCCTCTGGTGATGCTGTATATACTCCTCTGGTGATGCTGTATATACTCCTCTGGTGATGCTATATACTCCTCTGGTAATGCTATATACTCCTCTGGTGGTGCTATATACTCATCTGGTGGTGCTATATACTCATCTGCTGATGTTATATACTCCTCTGGTGAAGATGTATATACCCCTCTGGTGATGCTGTATATATCTCTCTGGTGATGCCTGTATATAACACTCTGGTGATGCCTGTATATACCCCTCTGGTGATGCCTGTAAATACCCCTCTGGTGATGCTATACACTCCTCTGGTGATGATGTATATACCCCTCTGGTGATACCTGTATATACCCCTCTGGTGATGCCTGTAAATACCCCTCTGGTGATGCTATACACTCCTCTGGTGATGATGTATATACCACTATCTGCCGATGCTGTATACCCTATCTGGTGATGCTGGGCTGTATACTCCTGACACAAGGGGCGGGATCTATAAGGGGTGTGGCTTATGAGAAGTGGGAGGGGTCAAAAAAGAAGGGCGGGGTCTGGCGCCCCCATCCTAAAATTTCACCAGCTGCCACTGCATACGTAGGCCACACACACACGTAAACAGTGTTCATGCCACATGTGAGGTATCGCCCCAAATGTTATCACAAGAGCAATAATTCTAGCCTCAGACCTCCTCTGTAACTCCAAACTGGTAACCTGTAAAAAATTTGAAAGCATTGCCCATAGAGAATTTTAAGTATCGTAGTTTGTCGCCATTCCACAAGCGTATGCAATTTTAAAGCGTGACATGTTTGGTATCTATTTACTCGGCATAACATCATCTTTTATATTTTACCATAAAATTGGGTTATGTATTGTTTTGGGTTTTTTTTGCATTAAAATACATTAAAGTTTTGTTTAAAAAACTGCTGCACAAATACCATGTGACATAAAAAATTGCAACACCCAACATTTTATTCTCTAGGGTCTCTGCTAAAAAAAAAAAAAAAAAGTATTTGGGGGTTCTAACTGCACTCCTGTGATCCCCAGAGGAAGTACAGCCAAAAAAAAACTTTGGCTATACTTCTCCTTTAAGTGTCCCATAAATAACTTCACAAACACGTTTGGTTCCTCCAGGGCTCTTTTATATCATTACCAAGCTTGAGGGCCGCCCAATCACATTTCAGCTGCCTCATTGTTATTTCTCATGAGACCCGCAGATCTTTTCTGGGCGCGTAAATGAAGATGTTCATCGTTAAATTTTCTGTTTTTCCTTTGAGACGTGAAGGCAAACGAAAACTCCTTCACATGTGGCGGTATTTAATTTTCATTGTGTGTGAAATAATGAGACTTGATTGGACAGACAATGCTTGGGGAGATCTTGAGATCCCTTCAACGGAAAATCTGCTGGGAAAACAGATATTTCAAGAGTCATCAATGAGCGAATGTTCAAGGATCCCCGTATGTATGGAGCGCCATCTAATGGTGAGACGATGATCCACGCCGAGTGACGGCCTCTGCTGGAGTTTTATCTGCTACAAAATCTTATAGTTAAAGCAGAACTCCGGGAAACTTTTTTCCATGTCCTTGTTGCAGATCTCCTACCTCTGCCAACTATGCCATCCATCTTCTGCTGAGCTCTGTAGTTCCTCTGTAGTAGCCTGCTGAACTTGCTGAAAAAACGTTATTCCCCTATGACATCCTGGTTGTAAGATCCCTGGCCGTTCTTCATTCTGGACTGGCAGGCAGCGGTCTGACATGCCCACTTGTAGTTTTCTAACAGCCCAGCGGGCATTCTATTTCCACCTGCTGGGCTGTAGTGGATGGAGGGGGTCTGTGCCACCCATAGAGGTGGTTTTCCTCCCCCTCCCTCCTCCTCTCTGCCAGAAACGCCCCCTCTGCCCCCCCCCCCCCCACTTGTCCACCCGCCTGCCGTCTCATCAAAGATAACCTAGATCTCCTGCTATGATATGCCTCGTATTTCTGGAATGTCTGGCATGTAAACTCTGCTCTGTGACTTTCTCCTGTCACAGCCGTATTGTGATATACAGCACAGAGCGCAGCTCCGATACACAGTGCACTATGGGAAGCGTGACGTCGTTGCAATCACACGATTGCAGGCCTCACGTTTCAATGGCAGAGTTTATTCCTGCCTTGCGGCGCTTTGCTCTGCACCTCAAGCCGCCTATTTGCTCCTGCTGGTGTCAATCAATCACCACCGTCCAATAGAGGGGAGGAGCCTCGGCGTCACTTCCGGCCATGCAGAGAGAAACCGGACTCCAGGCTCCAGCCCCCTCACCGCAAGCGCAGGCTCTGTACACTGACAGCCCGCTGGTTCGCAAGCCGATCTCTGCACACTCCTGCCTGCCTATTAGATGGAGTAAGTGCGGGACTTGTCCCGACTTCAGGGGGGGGGTCTCTGCAAAGTACCCCACCTGTGATATTGGCTGCAATTTACCCCCACCTATGTTATTGGCTGCAATTTACCCCACCTATGATATTAGCTGCAAAGTACCCCCACCTGTGATATTGGCTGCAAAGTACCCCCACCTGTGATATTGGCTGCCACCCCCATTTAACGTCGGTTATAGTGTCCACCCCCATTTAACGTCGGTTATAGTGTCCACCCCC
>BLSH010298453.1:347997-359153 GCA_018402905.1 Glandirana rugosa | reverse complement strand
TTGTCGGGGGAATTTCGGACTTAACATTGGAGTATATGGGAGGGGGACACCCAGTTTGGGGACACCGTTCTCCTGAACCATAAGCGATAAAAATACCATGGGTCACATGGAAAGGCCCCCCTAGACCACAACTGGTCCGAGTTTGGGACCTCCAACACCTATGGTTCGGCGCAAAGGTCTTATTGCAAGCATCGGGTGAGGCTGTGCTGCCTGTGCACTGTTTCTTTTAACCCCTTGGATCCCACACTAGCATGCATTGCACACCTCACTTGAATGGGTCATGCTTGGCAGGCTACACCTGGTAAGTGTGCCATAGGGTTGCCACCTCATCCCTTTAAACCCAAACACATATGAATTACCCAGGTCTTGTGGCAGATTAAGGTGGTAATTAGAGTTGAGCGAACCTCTGGAAGTTCGGCCGAACTTCGGGACAAAGTCCGGGTCCGGGTCCGGACAGAACCCGAACGTTCGCACGGACCCCGAACCCCATTGAAATCAATGGGGACCCGAACTTTTAGGCACAAAAATGGCTGTAAGAAAGTCCTGGAAAGCCCTAGAGGTCTGCAAAAGGAAGGAAAATGGGGGTAAGAGTGGGGCAATTGCCCTACGAAGAAATGGGGACAGGGAAATAACTTAAAATAATTTTTAAGCTAAAATCACATTAAAAAAATCAAAAATGGAGGTGGATGTGGAGTTGGAGGTTGAGGAAGCGGTGAAAGTGGCGGTGGAGGAGGAGGAGGAGCCAACACTGTTTTTTTTTATTTTTGGAATTTTTGGGGTTTTTTTTAAAACCAGCAATGTAGATGCACTTTTTAATTTTGTGCAAGAAACAATAATCTGTCCCTTTAAGCAACAATAGGAACCTCTCCCTATAGAACTAGGAGATGATTTTAGATTCTAAAATCATCTCCAAGTTGTACAGGGAAAGCCTCCAGCTGTTGCTTTAAGGGAAAGATCAGTGTTCTAAAATCATCTTCAAATTGTGTGGAAAATCCTTATATCAGCCGCAGGGAGCCATATTAGAAAAAGGCTATCTAAGCCGGAGAGAAGCCATATTAGTGTTTTAAAACACACAATTTGAAGATGATTTTAAAACACTAATATGGCTTCCCCGTGGCTGATATAGGGATTTTCACACACACTTTGAAGATGATTTTAGAACAATAATCTTTCCTTTAAAGCAACAGCTGGAACCTTTCCCTGTACAACTTGATGATGATTTTAGAAGAATAATCTTTCCCTTAAAGCAACAGACTCTACCTAGTCCAGTCAGATCGTTCTGTGCAGCAGGATGAGGTGTGCAATCTGTCCCTCAAAGCAGCAGTACTCGTATCTCTCCCTAGTCCACAATCAGATCATTCTGTAATGCAGGATGAGATGTTCTGCAATCTGTCCCTCACAGAGCCAGCAGCATCCTCTCCCTACACTATCCTGAGAGCATGTGACATGCAGCACGGTGACTCCAGCCCCATATAGAGGCTGGGTCACATGGTGCACTGGCCAATCACAGCCATGCCATTAGTAGGCATGGCTGTGATGGCTTCTAGGGAAAACCAGTGAAACACTTGTTGATTGGCTGCCCTTGGCAGTTTTTCAACACGTGGAGTAAAATACCAGACCCCCGGACCCGAACCCGGACTTTTTTTTAAAAGTCCGGGTTCGGGTCCGGGTCCCGGACACCCAAAAGTTCGGTACGGACCCGAACGTTACAGTTCGGGTTCGCTCAACACTAGTGGTAATTAAACTCACTTGGTGCCTCATCTGCATTAAATTAGCCTCAGAACAACAACCTGTGTAATTCATATGTGTTCGGGTTTAAAGGGATGAGGTGGCAACCCTAGTGTGCCAGGGTGTATAATTCCTACTGCGGCTGCAACATGTGTGCACCCCTGCCCGGTGGGCGGATGTGGTGGGACAGCCAGTGGGTCAGATGGGGAGGGCCCAGGGCTAAAGCTGTGTAAGGGGCCCCAAAAGTTCTGATGGCTGCCCTGAAGGCAGGTATACCCCATCGGGTCCAGTTGGTAGTACCGCCTGCAGTGCTGCTGTCAATAATCTGCCTGGGATCAGACATTTCATACATTTTTGGGGGGTTTATTTTTGTGGGCTCCCCCTTGAAATCCATACCAGACCATCATAGACATAAGTGTCTGCTATGTATTTTTTGGGGGGGAAACTCCTGCTGTTTTTTATTATTATTGCCTAGGTTCCCTAATTATCATCTCCAGAATATCTCATCTAGGATAAGGATATCGCTGAATGGCGGCCACAGCGCAGTTGTCTAGTTCTGAGACCCCGTCGCATGGCGGTACCCTGTGATCGCACCCGCTGCTGGGCACGGCCGGTGCACTCTGTGATCCTCTGGGCACTGCTGATCAGAGTTTGAGGTAAAAAGCCAATCAGCGGCTCTTTACCACATGATCAGCTGTGTCCAATCACAGCTGATCACGGATGTCAACAGAAGCTGGTTATCGGCATTCCTTTCCTCATGCTGACAGTGTGAGGGGAGGAGAGGAGAGCTAATAACTGGCTTCTCTAAAAGGGACATCTACACTGATAATCAGGGCAGTCCCATGAGTGCTACCAATGTGTGCCCACCAGAGCTGCCAATCAGTGCTGCAAATCTGTGCCCACCAGTGCTGCCAATCAGTGCCTACCAATGCTGCCAATCAGTGCCTGCCAATGCTGCCAATGTGTGCCCACCAGAGCTGCCAATAAGTGCTGCCAATGTGTGCCCACCAGTGCTGCAAATCTGTGCCCATCAGTGCTGCCAATCAGTGCCTACCAGTGCTGCCAATCAGTGCCTGTCAGTGCTGCCAATGTGTGGCTATCAGTGCTGAAAATGTGTGCCCACCAGTGCTGCCAATGTGTGCCTACCAGTGCTGCCAATGAGTGCCTGCCAGTGCTGCCAATGTGTGGCCATCGGTGCTGCAAATCTGTGCCCACCAGTGCTGCCAATCAGTGCCTACCAGTGCTGCCAATCTGTGCCTGCCAGTGTTACCAATGTGTGGCCATCAGTGCTGCAAATCTGTGCCCACCACTGCTGCCACTGCGTGCTCACCAGTGCTCACCCATCAGTGCTGCCTATCAGTGTCCATCAGTGCTACCTATCAGTGCCCACCAGTGCAGCCTATCAGTGCCCATCAATGCCCATCAGCACTGCATCATCATTGTTGCCCATCAGTGCAGCCTATCAGTGCCCATCAGTGCCTCCTCATCAATGCACATCAGTGCAGCCAATCAGTGCCCACCAATGCCCATCAGTGCCACCTCATCAGTGCCTCCTCATCAGTGCCCACCAGTGCAGCCTATCAGTGCTCATCAATGCCCATCAGTGCTGCCTCATCAGTGCCCATCATTTCCACCTATCAGTGCCCACCAGTGCTGCATATCAGTGCTGCCTCATCAGCGCACATCAGTGAAAGAGAAAAATTACCTGTTTGAAAAATTTTATAACAAAATATGAAAAGGTTTTTGGTTTCTTTTTCAAAATTGTTGGTCTTTTTTCGTCTATTTAGCAAAAAATAAACCCTCCAGCAGTGATTAAATTTTACCAAAAAAAATCTCTATTTTTGTGTAAAAAAAATGATAAAAATGTCATCTGGGTGCAGTGTCACATGACTGAGTAATTGTCATTCAAAGTGAGACAGAGCTGAAAGCTGAAAATTGGCCCCTGACAGGAAGGGGGTGAAAGTGCCCGGTAGGTGAGGGGTTAAAGGAATTTTTCAATATTTTAATATTTCAAGTGGAGTTCCACCCAAAAGTGGAACTTCCGCTTTAAGCACTCCTCACCCCCTTACATGCCACATTTGGCATGTCATTTTTTTTTGGGGGGGGGGGTGGATACCCTATTTTCAGAGGGACTTCCTGTCCCTCTTCCTCTTTCCTCTTCTGGGCCGCCTAGGCAACTCCTCCTCTCCCCCTAGGTGGCCCCTCCATTCTGGCAATCTTCTGGGACACGTCACAGGTCCCAGAAGATTGCCTGGCCACTGGCAACGCGCAGCGCAACTCGCGCATGCGCAGTGCGTGCCACAGCCAGTGCCCACACCTGCAATGCCGGCGCCGCAGGGAGGAGGGGGGAGATGAGCGAGGCTTCGGGCGCAGTCATCGCTGGACCAGGAGACAGGTAAGTTACTGTTTTATTAAAAGTCAGCTACACTTTTTGTGGTGATTAAATACCAGCAAAATAAATCTCTATTTATGGGGGAAAAAAGTTTCATATGGGTGCAGTGTCACATGACTGCGCAATTGTCATTCAAAATGTGACAGCGCTGAATTGGCCTGGGCAGGAGGGGGGTGAGAGTGCCCGGTAGGCAAGTGGTTAATAAAGAAGTTATGGCCACTTTTGCGTCACTTTCGGCGCGGCCCTCGTACTTTGCGTTCCGCTTCCCCGCTGTCCTCCCAGCCCAGGAATAGAGGAAAATCTTCTGAAATGCAACAAAGTATTTTTGGAATGTCAGCGGGACTCGTTGTGCCGGCACAGAGCTTTCTATTAATACCAAATGAGAACCTTTTGTCAGATGACCTTTTCGGCGGAGATCACCGGCGTGACGAAAGTCTGCGCTGAGATAATACGATCATTATGGGATGGCGTCATCTACAGAATGAACATTTGCCTAATGAGCTTCCTGCATTCAAATGAGAACACCGTCTGTCCTCTGAGGATGAAGGTGTCCCCTGAATATAACAAGGACATCCATCTGCTGGAAGGAAACATGGAGGCCACCACCGGTGACTTGCTTCCGATAATGCTGGGGAACTGGTGGTCATGCTGACTAGACTCTGGTGTGACCCCGAAAGTAATGGGGTCAGCGAGTCAGAACAGAAGCAAGAGAGAAATATTTCTAAAAGCAGAGGTCAGCAATGGCCGCCATCTGTATTTCTTTACCAACTTGCCATCCATTGTATGTAGAGGTTGTCAGGTGCTGGGCTACAGCAATATGGAGAAGGAGACTTTGTCTTTTAGGCTACTTTCATACTGCTCTGAATATTCCCTACCAGCTAAGGACCATACCAGCTGGTACTGGGGGTGAGGATACCCGGGGGCAATGCAGCACCACCCCCATCACAGCACCTGCCCCGCTGCTGCAGGGAGACTGGAGCCTCAACTCACCCAGGTTACAATGGCCTTATAGTAAGGCGCCCCCTCAGGTCACAATAGTCTTATAGTAAGGGGCCCTTAAGGTCACATTGGCCTTATAGTAAGAGACCCCTTTAGGTCACCATGGCCTTATACGAAGGGACCTCTTTAGGTCACAATGACCTTATAGTAAGGCACCCATCAGGTCACAATGGCCTTATAGTAAGTGGCGCCTCGGGTCACAATGCCGTATAGTAATGGCCCCCTCAAGTCACAATATGCATATATTAAGGTGCCCTTCAGGTCACAATGGCCTTATATTAAGGGGCTTCATCAGGTCACATTGGCCTTTTAGTAAGGGGCCCCTCAAGTCACAATAGTCTTATAGTAAGGGCCCTTAAGGTCACAATGGGCTTATAGTAAGGGGTCCCTCAGGTCACAGTGGTCTTACGATAGGTCTCTCAGTTCGCCATAGCCTTATAGTAAGGGGCTCCATCAGGTCACATTGGCCTTATAGTAAGGGGGACCTCAGGTCCCAATGCCCTCATAGTAAGGGGCCACTTAAGTCACAATAGTTTTATAGTAAGGGGCCCTTCAGTTTACAATGGCCTTATAGTAAGGGACTCCATCAGGTCACATTGGCTTTATAATAAGGGGCCCCTTTAGGTCACAGTGGCCCTATAGAAAGAGGTCCCTCAGGTCACGATGGCCTTAAAGTAAGGGACCTCTTTAGGTCAGAATGACCTTATAGTAAGGGACCCCTTGAGTTGCAATGGCCTTATAGTAAGGAGTCCCTCAGGTTCACAATGGCCTTATAGTAAGGGGCCCCTCAGGTCACAGTGGCCTTGCGATAGGTCCCTCAGGTCACAATGGCTTTATAGTAAGGGGCCCCTTGGGTCACAAAGGTCTTATAGTAAAGGGCCTTTTGGGTTGCAATGTCCTTATAGTAAGGGGTCCCTCAAGTCACAATAGCCTTAAAGTAAGGGGCCCTTCAGGTCACAATAGCCTTATAGTAAAGGGTTCCATCAGGTCACATTGACCTTATAGTAAGGGACCCCTTGGGTCCCTCCCTATGGCCTATTGTAAGGGGTCCCTCAAGTCATAATGGCCTTATAGTAAGGGGCCCCCCAGGTCACAGTCACCTTACAGTAAGTGTCCCCCCATTATGATGGTGTATGGATGGTCAATGGATGGACTGACTGCTTGATACAGAATGACAGACTTACTTTTGTATCCAGTTATATATGCTTTTAAACAAAAGATCCTTCCACATAAGATGGGCAGTATAATCTGGATGGACCTGGTAGGGGATAACGGAGAAAAAAATATATATTTTTAGGTCACAGGGCAATAAAAATACCCAAAACCAATTCGAAAAATGTCATCTCATGAGGTCCCTTATCAACGTCCCTGTACTATGCAGCTTATACCTTATAGAGACACTACTTATAATGACCAGAAGAGGGCGCTCACCTATAATAAAATAGAGAGTTTAGCTTAGTAGAGGACATAAAGCTGAAATGTTTCTTACTAAAGAATTTCATCCATCATTTAGTACTTCATGTATTGTCACCGATACATTTACATAAACCTGGATTGTATATGTGAACGTCCCTGAAATAAATTCTAGGTGTCCTATAGGATCCGCAAAACTGCCTTTAACCACTTGCCTAGTGAGGCAATTTTATTTATTTTTTGCACACATTAAAATCAGCATTTTTCCCAGAAATTACTGTAAAACCACCAAAAATTATATATATTTTTTAAAGCAGAGACTCTGTGGAATAAAATGGCGATGGTTGCAGTTACCATGCATCCGGAAAGTATTCACAGCTCTTCACTTTTTCCACATTTTGTTATGTTACAGCCTTCTTCCAAAATGGATTAAATTCTTTATTTTCCTCAAAATTCTACAAACAATTCCCCATAATGACAACGTGAGAGAAATTTGTTTGAAATCTTTGCAAATTTATTAAAAATAAATAAGGAAAAAATCCCATGTACATAAGTATCACAGACTCCTCCCATGTACATAAGTATCACAGACTCCTCCCATGTACATAAGTATCACAGACTCCTCCCATGTACATAAGGATCACAGACTCCTCCCATGTCCATAAGTATCACAGACTCCTCCCATGTCCATAAGTATCACAGACTCCTCCCATGTACATAAGTATCACAGACTCCTCCCATGTACATAAGTATCACAGACTCCTCCCATGTACATAAGTATCACAAGCTCCTCCCATGTACATAAGTATCACAGACTCCTCCCATGTACATAAGTATCACAGGCTCCTCCCATGTACATAAGTATCACAGCCTTTGCTTAATACTTTGGTGAAGCTCCTTTGGCACCAATTACAGCCTCAGGTCTTGTTGAGTGATGCTACCAGCTTGGCACTCCTATTGTTGGGCAGTTTCTCCCATTCTTCTTTGCAGGACCTCTCAAGCTCCATCAGGTTGGATGGGGAGCATCGGTGCTCAGCCATTTTCAGATCTCTCCAGAGATGTTCAATGGGGTTCAGGTCTGGGCTCTGGGTTGTCCCATAGCCACTGCTTTGTTATCTTGGCTGTGTGCTTAGGGTCGTTGTCTTGTTGGGAGATGAACCTTCGCCTCTGTCTGAGGTTCAGAGCGCTCTGGAGCAGGTTTTCATCAAGGATATCTTTGTACATTGCTGCACTCATCTTTCCCTCCATCCTGACTAGTCTCCCAGTTCCTGCCGCTGAAACACATCCCCACAGCATGATGCTGCCACCACCATGCTTCACTATAGGGATGGTATTGGCCAGGTGATGAGTGGTGCCTGCTTTCCTCCAGACGGGTCGCTTACCAAGAGTTCAATCTTTGTCAGACCAGAGAATTTTGTTTCTCATGGTCTGAGAGTCCTTCAGGTGCCCTTTGGCAAATTCCAGGTGGGCTGTCATGTGCCATTTACTGAGGAGTGGCTTCCATCTGGCCAGTTTACCATACAGGCCTGATTGGTGGAGTGCTGCAGAGATGGTGGTTCTTCTGGAAGGTTCTCCTCTCTCCACAGAGAAACACTGGAGCTCTGTCAGAGTGACCATCGGGTTCTTGGTCACCTCCCTGACTAAGGCCCTTCTCCCCCGATCGCTCAGTTTGGCCGAGCGGCCCCCTCTAGGAAGAGTCCTGGTGGTTCCAGACTTCTTCCATTTATGGATGATGGAGGCCACTGTGCTGATTGGGACGTTCAATGCTGCAGAAATTTTTCTGTACCTTCCCCAGATCTGTGCCTCCATACAATCCGGTCTCGGAGGTCTACAGACAATTCCTTAGACTTCATGGCTTGGTTTGTGCTCTGACATGCACTGTTACATGTGGGACCTTCTATAGACAGGTGTGTGCCTTTCCAAATCATTGTCCAATCACCTGAATTTACCACAGGTGAACTCCAATCAAGTTGTAGAAACATCTCAAGGATGATCATTGGAAACCGGAGGCACCTGAGCCCAATTTTGAGTGTCATGGCAAAGGCTGTGATACTTTTGTACCAATACTAGGCATGGCCACAGCTGGCACACGCATGGTGGATTGGCGCACGCGAACCGGCGAATGTGCGCGCGCGATGGCACACGCACAACGTGACAGATTCTGGTGCCCTCTTTCCTATAAAAGACCGCTGCTCTGCTCAACAGATTGTTGGATGATCGTCAGCCCCACCGGGCTCCTGTGCCCCTATGTGTTTGATCTTGGATTTCCTGCTACCGATCCGGTTTGCCCTTGACCTGTCTGATCTCCATCCCTGGCTTGGACCCCTGGCTTGTACTACCAATTCTGCTGCCATTTGATTATCTGTGTATGACCCCCAACCTGCATTACGGAATCTGCTACTATCTGCCTACCTGTGCACGATCCCAGCTTGTTCCTGCCTCTGCTACTGACTGATCCACCATGTATGACCCCTGGCCTGGCTTCCGTTACCGTTTCCTGCTTGCCCTGTTGCCGAGTACGCCTAGAGCTTCTGAGGGACACCTACCCTACAGCTCATCCTGCCTGTTCCAGCAATCATCTGTTGGTCGGCTTCCCAGTTCTTCAGAACACTACTGGCAACCTGTGCTTCTTTGGGCACTACACCTCCTGTACCACCTTCAGGGGTGCTTTGTACTTAGCCGCAAGGGAAGCCCTCTCAGAACTTCAGCCTCCGACCCCGTGACAGTGTCATTATGGTTATAACCATATATTATTGTTTGTAGAACTTTGAGGAAAACGCAGAGATGCACACTGGTGCATGGCCACGCACATCCCCATCCAGGTTTGGCACCAAATGCCCTTTTTCAGGATGACAGCAGCCCTCAGTGATTTCTGATGGTTCTTCGGCTCCCCGTTGCTCTTGTTCCTGTGTTTTCTATGCTCTTTGGATTTCCTGTTACCAGTTTGCCTATGGACCCCTCTTCTGCCTGTTTTCTGGTTCTGACCTGGGCTCACTCTTGTGGACCATTCGTGAATGACCCTGGCCTGCACTCCTGACCACCCTCTTGTCCTCACGTCTGGCTCCTGTGCATGACCTCAGCTCTGCCTTGATTATGCTGTTGCCACCTTATTTGCTTGATCCTCTGGGTATGACCCCGTCTCCAGTCCTGACTACTCCACTTCTGTTCTGCCCGCCTGACCTTCTAACTGCCATTGGTACTACCTACCTCCTGTTGTAGTGTCAGGCCTGCCTCACAACTTGGGGTCCCAGTACTACAACTGACTACCTGGATGCCCTGTCCAGCAACCCCCCCAGCCAGATGTCACCATGAGCAGTCTCCAGCATGCAAACCATGCTTATTTGAGCCCTGCATTCCCTGTCCTCACCTCCAAGAGGGCTCTAAGCTTAGTCACAAGGGAAGCCCTCTTGTCACTTCAGCCTCCAAGCAGGTACTTGACACAAGGGCAGATGACAGGTCCTCTTCATGAAGACACTGGAGACATCCAATGTCTCCCCTGCTCTCCAATGCAGCTATTCAAGCACGGATCGTTCTTGAATAGTTGCATCCTTGGCTACACTAGCTGAGGAAAGACAGCTATAACCCTGGAAGTGACGTAATACACTTTGCATCTGGGGTCATTAGTCACAGGAGGGGTCAGGGATGAGCAGTTTCCCGCTGTCCTGGACTCCCTGGAGTAGCTAAAGATCCTGGCTTGGCGCACTTTGAGAGCCCCATAAAAGTGGCTCTAGAGCCATTCAGATCCCTTTGCGGCTGTTAAAGCTGGTACCAATTCTGTCCTCACAGAATAAATGGAGAGATGATGCCAGGAAGAGTTGACCATTTGATGGGCAAATATTTCATCACTGAATCTCCAATGAGGGACACAGATGGTGGACGTACTTGGCTTCAGAATGTATTGGGGTTGGGAGGAAGGGATGGGAGGGGAGACTGTCGAGCCTAGAAGTTGGCTTTAAAGGAAACGTGTTGAAATAAATATGGAGATTACCGTGCAGGCTGTCCTTCTGAAAGTGTTAGTTGCCTGTCCATAGACAGGAGCAGTTAGCTTTCCAACCTGTGGGTGGTCTAATGCCATTAATGCATGGGAAGGGGAGTCTCGAATTTGATCCCTTAGTGAATCCAGACAGTGCCTTGAGGGAGGAAAGTAATCTGAGTGGACACTGAACAGTCAAGAGATTTTGGTGGTCATCTTGGGTGAGGGAACCTTTTAAATAATGGACCCCATCTTATTTTGGGGTTCTTCTGGCGAGTGAACACGCCTCTGAGGAACAGTGCTTAGCACAGGGTCAGGTACCAAACAAAGACAAGGAGGGATAGCCAGACAAGGAGGGATAGCCAGACAAGGACAAGGAGGGATAGCCAGACAAGGAGGGATAGCCAGACAAGGACAAGGAGGGATAGCCGGACAAGGAGGGATAGCCAGACAAGGAGGGATAGCCAGATAAGGACAAGGAGGGATAGCCAGACAAGGACAAAGAGGGATAGCCAGACAAGGACAAGGAGGGATAGCAAGACAAAGACAAGGAGCGATAGCCAGACAAGGACAAGGAGGGATAGCCAGACAAAGACAAGGAGGGATAGCCAGACAAGGACAAGTAAGGATAGACAGACAAGGGCATGGAGG
>BLSH010298453.1:333818-345883 GCA_018402905.1 Glandirana rugosa | reverse complement strand
CGATAGGGAGGAACAGGAACAGACCGATAGGGAGGAACAGGAACAGGCCGATAGGGAGGAACAGACCGATAGGGATGAACAGGCCGATAGGGAGGAAAAGGAACAGACCGATAGGGAGGAACAGGGGATAGCCAGACAAGGACAAGGAGGGATAGCCAGACAAGGACAAGGAGGGATAGCTGAACAAGGAGGGATAGCCAGACAAGGACAAGGAGAGATAGCCGGACAAGGAGGGATAGCCAGGCAAGGAGGGATAGCTGGACAAGGAGGGATAGCCAGACAAGGAGGGATAGCCAGACAAGGAGGGATAGCCAGACAAGGACAAGGAGGGATAGCCAGACAAGGACAAGGAGGGATAGCCAGACAAGGAGGGATAGCCGGACAAAGAGGGATAGCCGTACCAGGACAAGGAGGGATAGCCAGACAAGGACAAGGAGGGATAGCCAGACAAGGAGGGATAGCCAGACAAAGACAAGGAGGGATAGTTGGACAAGAAGGGATAGCCGGACAAGGAGGGATAACCGGACAAGGAGGGATAGCTCCGGGAAGGCTCCCTCTTCACTTCAGACGCTCCGGTAGGTGGTGCTGAGGCGTGGAACCGGTGCAAACTGCAGGAACATCCTCTGTCCATGCCAAGAAGGGACACCAACCCTGGCAATGGAAGCCAACCAGCAGTAACATATCCTGTAGATACTGAGACTCTCCAGATTGCTTATATCAGTGCTGAAGATCAGTTTATCTGCTGCTACAAACTAGACGTGCAGAATGAAAAAATGTATTTTATTTCAATTCCTTAATTAACTCATTTGGTTTAGTAAAAGCGAAGATTCACCCAAAAGCGGAAGCTCCGCTTATCTGCCCCCCCTCAAGTGCCACATGTGGCACCTTTCAGGGGCGAGGGGGGAACAGATACCTGTTTTTGACGAGTACCTTTCCTTACTTGCGGGAGACAGTGCCACGGCCAGCTTCCCTTACGACAAATGGCAGCATCGGCGCCTAACACCCAATCCGACAATTGGCTGGGATGCCGACATTGCTGGCTCCCTTGGCAGGTAAGTTTCCTAATATCAATAGTATTTGTAGCTGCTGACTTTTAATTAATTTTTTTCCCCCCAGGCGGAGCTCTGCTTTAAATTTGTTAAATTAATTTTCAGATATCATTTAGTTTATCTATTTTCTAATTAGATTCAAACTTTTTGAATTCAACCGAATTGAATTCAATTCGAATGAATTTGGAATATTTGAACTAAATTTTTTTTTTCGATTCAAATGCGGCTGCCGAATTTTCCACATCTAAGAATTGCAATGTTTACATTTCATATTTGTTTCCAAATTCAAATCAAATTTGACTTCAAATTAAAATTTTGTTATTTTGGAGGATTTTTTTACATTTGCTACTATTGTGATTCGGATTTCGGATACATCCGCATTTCCGAATAACGAAAAATGTGTCCGAATTTCGATTCGTAACTAAATGAATTTCACACGTCTACTGCAAACAAATTCTGCAAGATTCATATATAAGAGACATCAGTGTATACCACATGCAAGTAATGCCTCCCAATACAAGGTACCTAATTCAGGCCCCGCCTACATTTGGCGTAGCCGGCAGGATATGGAAAGTGCACCCTCCTCACAGGACGCGGGCCTACAGGACTGTCATGCTGATCCGATGGCTTTAACCACTTCCTGACCAGCCTATAGCAAAGTGACAGCCGGGCGGGGGTTTCATTGTTCTGATTAAACGCCATATGACGTCCTTCAGAATAAGCTGCTCATGCACGCCCCAGGGGCACGCAACACGGCAATCGGTGGTGTGCATCTTCGATCACGGTAAAGCATCTATGACGTAGGCTCTTTACCATGAGATCACCTGGCACCAATCACAGTGTAACTAGGAAGTGCTGGTTATCGGCATTCCTCTCCTCAGGCTGACAGCGTGTGAGGAGAGGAGTGCTGATAAGCGGCTTTCTTCAGTGGGGATATCTGTACTGATAATCAGTGCAATGATAATCAGTGCAGCCCCATCAGTGATGTCCACCCGTGCCCACCGGTGATGCCCACCAGTGATGTCAATAAGTGTCCATCAGTGCTGCCTATCAGGGCTGCTGATCAGTGCCCATCAGTGCTGCATATCAGTGACGCCTATCAGTGTACATCAGTGCTGCATATTAGTGCATCCTTATCAGTGCCCATCAGTACCATCTCATCAGTGCCGTCTCTTCAGTGCAGCCGATCAGTGCCCATCAGTGCAACCTCATCAGCGCACATCAGTGAAGGAGAAAAATTACTTATCTACATTGATAATCAGTGTCCTGATTATCAATGTAGTCCCAACAGTGCCCATCACTGCAGCCTATCAGTGTCCATCAGTGCCACCTATCAATGCCCATCAGTGAAGCCCATCAGTGCCACCTATCAGGGCCCATCAGTGCAGCTCATCAATGCCCATCACTGCAGCCTATCAGTGCCCATTAGTGCCACCCATCAGTGCAACCTATCAGTGCCCATCAGTGCCACCTATCAGTGTCCATCAGTGTCACCCCATCAGTGTCCATCAGTGCCCACCAATGCAGCCTATCAGTGCCCATCTGTGCCTCTTCATCAGTGCCCATCAGTGAAGGAGAAAAATTACCTGTTTGCAAAATGTTATAGCAAACTATGGAAAACCTTTTTTTTTTCAAAATGTTCAGTCTTTTTTTTGTTTGTTTAGCAAAAAATCCCAGTAGTGATTAAATACCATCAAAAGAAAGCTCTATTTGTGTGAAAATAATGAGAAAAATGTCATATGGGTGCAGTGTTACATGACCGCGCAATTGTCATTCAAAGTGTGATAGCCAGCGGCGGCTGGTCAATAAGGGGTGCTTGTGCGCCACCTCCCCGCTGCTGACAAGAAAAAAAAAAAGCCAGCCTGACCCCCTACAGGAGGCACTGGTATAGTGACTTTTTTTTTTTCTCGGCTCCTTGCTGTCTGCTGACAGCAAGTAGTAAGCCGATTGGTCAGTCATAAAAGTCTATGTGTGTGTGCTAAACAGGCGCGCACATATAGTCTGATTGGCTGCCCTGAGCCAGTGAATGACTGGCATTGGATGCTGTGGGCAGGGGCGGGACTGTGGCAGACCTGCTGGCTGCATGATTACTCACACAGACGCAGCACTCCGCCAGGTTTCATCCTGACTCCGGCGCCGCAGACCATCCACTCCAGCATGCTGTCTGCAAGCGAAGCTCTGCACACTGCCAGCCCGCTCTCCGCAAGCCAATCTCTGCACACTCCTGCCTGCCTATTAGATGGGGTAAGTGCGGGACTTGTCCCGACTTCGGGGGGGGGGGTCTGTCAGTGCCACGAGCCCCTGTCTGGGGCTCTGTATACTGCTATATAGTGACTCTGTATACCCTATCTGGTGACTGTATACCTTATCTGGGGCTCTGTATACTGCTATCTGGGGCTCTGTATACTGCTATATGGTGACTCTGTATACTGCTATCTGGGGTTCTGTATACTGCTATATGGTGACTCTGTATACTGCTATCTGGGGCTCTGTATACTGCTATATAGTGACTCTATCCGGTGACTGTATACCCTATCTGGGGCTATGTATACTGCTATCTGGGGCTCTGTATACTGCTATATGGTGGCTCTGTATACTGCTATCTGGGGCTCTGTATACTGCTATCTGGGGCTCTGTATACTGCTATCTGGGGCTCTTTATACTGCTATATGGTGACTCTGTATACTGCTATCTGGGGCTCTATATACTGCTATCTGGGGCTCTGTATACTGCGATATGGTGACTCTGAATACTGCTATATGGGGGCTCTGTATACTGTTATCTGGTGACTCTGTATACTCCTAACTGGTGACTCTGTATACTGCTATCTGGTGACTCTGTATACTGATATCTGGGGCTCTGTATACTGCAATCTGGGGCACTGTATACTGCTATATGGGGCTCTGTATACTGCTATATGGTGACTCTGTATACTGCTATATGGTGACTCTGTATACTGCTATATGGTGACTCTGTATACTGCTATATGGTGACTCTGTATACTGCTATATGGTGACTCTGTATACGGTTATCTAGGGCTCTGTATACTGCTATCTAGGGCTCTGTATACTGCTATCTAGGGCTCTGTATACTGCTATCTGGGGCTCTGTATATTGCTATCTGGTGCTCTGTAAGTGTATACTGCTATCTGGTGACTCTATATACCCCTATCTGGTGATGCAAGGCTGTATACTCCTGACACAAGAGGTGGAAACTATAAGGGGGGGCTTATGGGAAGTGGGAGGAGTCAAAAAGGGCGGGGTCTGCCCCCCCCATCCTAAAATTTCACCAGCCGCCACTGGTGACAGGAAGGGGGGAAGTGCCCGCTACTGAAGTTATTAAAGCTGAACTGGGAATGAATTGCGTTGCACACTTACATTGGTCTAGCTTGGTACAGCGGCCTTCATGGTATAATCGTCAGATATTCTTTTAATAAAAGCTGCAGATTTTTAAAATGTTATAAAAATGAGTTTGGAAATTACATTCACATGTTAAAGATTTTAGCGATTGGGTTTGAAGCCTACTTCAAGCAAGAGAAGGGGGACCCCGGGACTGAAGGGGTTAATCCCTCCAATCACAGCACAGGCGACATTCCTATCCCATTACCTTGGGAGCGTCCGAGGGCGCTCACAGCAAAAGCGTGAAGAGAAATGAGGGCCGGCCAAGCCACAGGACTTTATTTTATGTGAATAATCTAATTTCTCGCTGTGTCATCCAATTCGCTGCCCCCATAAATCCACGTCCCCAATGCTTTATCTTGCATGATTGAGGAGATGAGAGTCATAACTTACCATTATTGCTCTGCCATTCACCATCGATAGATTACAAAGCTCTCAATGCATTTCAATTTCTATTTTATGGCCACGGCTCCCTTCCCACCCACATGCAGCCCCTCCCCCCACATTCTTCAGAAGTCCGGGCAGAATAAAAATAAATTACATTTATTCTATGAGTATATCTGCGGAAAATTGCTAAAATTAACTGATAAAATGTGTAATATACCCACTCCCTTTATATACTTCCCATTTTCTCTGAGCATTAATTTAAAGGATATGTGTCACCATCAGGATACAATCGAGGCTCATAGAATGGAGTGATACAACCTTCCTTCTGGATGAAGCCATTTGGAATTATTTTCTGCAGTATCCCGATTCTACGCGGCTTTCTAATGTAGATTCGGAGGTTTAAATTGAAGATACTAAAACTGCTAATTATGCAGTAAGAAAATAAAGCAAAAAACAATCGTTGTGCTGCTTCATTCTGCATTGGGATTTCACGTGATTTAGATAGAAGATTTGCATCACAAAGAGAATTTGTCCTCCTAAAGTCCTTCTATTTTAGATATGCGTGTGTCAAGTAGGGGCTTGTGAATGGCTCCCTCTAGTGTTAGTGTAGGTACATTTATTTTGGTATGACTCATGGTAATTGTGCGAGTCTGCAATTAGGTGGGGTTACTGAATGCAGGTCAGGCTTGATGGCTTCACAGTGCATGTCTCTGGTACCTCCCCCTGGGTCTAGAAGTTTGGAAAAGCTTCTGGAAGTTAGTGGGAGGAGGCCAGGAGGACCTGATCTGCATACTTGAGGAAATCTGGGAAATCCTCAGGCAGGGGGCCTGGCAGTGTGGCTGGGTCAGTGTAGTGCTAGTGCTGGTGTAAGTGTAGGTAAATGTATTTTGGTATGACTCATGGTAACTGTGTGAGTCTGTAATTAGGTCGGGTTACTGCAGGTCAGGCTGGATGGCTCCACAGTGCATGTCTCTGGTACCTCCTCCTGGGTCTAGAAGTTTGGAAAAGCTTCTGGAAGTTAGTGGGAGGAGGCCATGAGGACCTGATCTGCATACTTGAGGAAATCTGGCCAATCCTGAGGCAGAGGACCTGGCAAAATGGCTGGGTCAGTGTAGTGCTAGTGCTAGTGCTGGTGTTAGTGTAGGTAAATGTATTTCGGTATGACTCATGGTAACTGTGCGAGTCTGCAATTAGATCGGGTTACTGCATGCAGGTCAGGCTGGATGGCTCCACAGTGCATGTCTCTGGTACCTCCCCCTGGGTCTAGAAGTTTAGAAAAGCTTCTGGAAGTTAGTGGGAGGAGGCCAGGAGGACCTGATCTGCATACTTGAGGAAATCTGGGAAATCCTCAGGCAGAGGGCCTGGCAGTGTGGCTGGGTCAGTGTAGTGCTAGTGCTAGTATTAGTGCAGGTAAATGTATTTCGGTATGACTCTTGGTAACTGCGTGAGTCTGTAATTAGGTGGGGTTACTGCAGGTCAGGCTGGATGGCTTCACAGTGCATGTCTCTGGTACCTCCCCCTGGGTCTAGAAGTTTGGAAAAGCTTCTGGATGTTAGTGGGAGGAGGCCAGGAGGACCTGATCTGCATACTTGAGGAAATCTGGGAAATCCTCAGGCAGAGGGCCTGGCAGTGTGGCTGGGTCAGTGTAGTGCTATTGCTGGTATTAGTGCAGGTAAATGTATTTCGGTATGACTCTTGGTAACTGCGTGAGTCTGTAATTAGGTGGGGTTACTGCAGGTCAGGCTGGATGGCTTCACAGTGCATGTCTCTGGTACCTCCCCCTGGGTCTAGAAGTTTGGAAAAGCTTCTGGAAGTTAGTGGGAGGAGGCCAGGAGGACCTGATCTGCATACTTGAGGAAATCTGGGAAATCCTCAGGCAGAGGGCCTGGCAGTGTGGCTGGGTCAGTGTAGTGCTATTGCTGGTGTTAGTGTAGGTAAATGTATTTTTGTATGACTCATGGCAACTGTGTGAGTCTGTAATTAGGTTGGGTTACTGCAGGTCAGGCTGGATAGCTCCACAGTGCATGTCTCTGGTACCTCCTCCTGGGTCTAGAAGTTAGGAAAAGCTTCTGGAAGTTGGTGGGAGGAGGCCATGAGGACCTGGTCTGCATACTTGAGGAAATCTGGCCAATCCTGAGGCAGAGGGCCTGGCAAAATGGCTGGGTCAGTGTAGTGCTAGTATTAGTGTAGGTAAATGTATTTCGGTATGACTCATGGTAACTGTGTGAGTCTGTAATTAGGCCGGGTTACTGCAGGTCAGGCTGGATAGCTCCACAGTGTAGGTCTCTGGTAACTTCCCCTGGGTCTAGAATTTTGAAGAAGTTCTGGAAGTTTGTGGGAGGAGGCCAGGAGGTCCTAATCTGCATACATGAGGGAATCTGGCCAATCTTCAGGCAGAGGGCCTGGAAGGGTGGCTGCGTCAGCCCTTAAATATAGTGAAGCATGAGCAGCAGGGGAGTGGAAGATGGAGTGCTGAGGAGGCTGTTGGTGGCCTAGGTCAGCAGCAGGAGGTCAGCAGGTGAGGAGGGTGACAGCGGAGGAAACGGGGGAGGCGGGCACGAGGTCAGCATGAAGACAGCTAGGGAGGCGGAGGAGACCGCCACGAGGACAACTAAACTGCAGAGTCCCGTGAGTCTGCTCTCTCTGATCCTGTCACCCACGTGGCCCTAGGCACAACTAACAACATCCCAGCTGGGTCAGCCCTTAAATATGGTGGAGCATGAGAAGCAGGGCAGTCGGTGGAAGATGGAGTGCTGAGGAGGCTGTTGGTGGCCTAGGTCAGCAGCAGGAGGTCAGCAGCAGCTTAGCCAGTGAGGAGGGCAACAGCGGAGGAGGCAGGCACGAGGTCAGCGGAGGAGGTGGGCATGAGGAGAGCGGGGGAGGCGGAGGAGGCGGGCACGAGGACAGGGGAGGAGGCCTCTCTGAACGTAACTGCTGAGTTTGGTGAGTCTGCTGTCTCTGTTCCTGTCACCCACACGGCCCTACGCAAGACTAAGGACACCCCAGCCCTGCCTAGGGCGTGAAATAGTTAAGCACCGGCCCTATGTGTGAGTCTGTAATTGGGCCGGGTTACTGTAGGTCAGGCTGGATGGCTCCACAGTGCATGTCTCTGGTACCTCCCCCTGGGTATAGAAGTTTGGAGAAGCTTCTGGAAGTTAGTGGGAGGAGGTCAGGAGGACCTGATCTGCATACTTGAGGAAATCTGGCCAATCGTCAGGCAGAGGGCCTTGCCGAGTGGCTGGGTCAGCCCTTAAATATGGTGGAGTCTGAGCAGTAGAGTAGCCAGGTGTAAGATGAAGTGCTGAGGAGATTGTTGGTGGCCTAGGAGGAGTCCCCTAGGTCTAGGGGGGCTTTGCCTCCAGGTTGGGGCTTGGGCTGGCTGGGAAGAATCCTTGCGGCATCCAGTCTGAGAAGGAGTCTTGCCTAAGGGCAGCAGGGAGTAAAGAGGACAGAGTGAGTACATCAGCACACCCAGGGATTCACAAGGGGAGAGACTACCACATGCAGCAAACTTTCGAAGGACAGCACTGTGCTTAACCCTTTTATCCCTTGTCCTAGGAGATCTTCGTAGCAGCCAGGAGGGCTGGTAGTACCTGCAGGCAGTGGAGCTGGGAGCAGTTCTACAGAGGAGAGGAGATACTCCTACATGCAGCTTGCAACATTTGTGCTAAAGGGAACTAAGAGCCCCTGGTCTGCTGGGAACTTTTGCCACTGATCCTTAAAGATTGATTGTGTCCAGGAAGGAGAACAGTCCAGGATCTTTTCTCTGCACATAAGAAGGAAGTTGTCCCCATTTGTTGTTTCAGTCAAGTTAGGCATCCCATAGCCCCTCTACCCCATCCAAGTTGTTATCCCTAACAACAAAAACAAGCCCAGGGGCTGATTTCTTGTGTCCAGATGCAAGTGCAAAATGCATGTTGCCTGGCTGTGCAGGAATAGAGAAGCCAGTTACCAGCAGCCCCTGCGGGGAGTAATGTTACACTAGAATTGGGCGCCAACAGCGCAAGTCCCTGCCCCACTTCCTCCTTGGCTAGAATAATGACCCTCCTGCTTGAGACTGTACTCTCCGCCATCTTGTGCCCACTCCATGCCAGAGGCCTCCTCCTGGCTCTTAACCTTTATATCTCCAAAGGCAGTGGTGGCTGGTGCTCCATTTTTTGGGGGGGCAGCAAAAAAGTACCCCCCAACCACCCTCCCACCAGCCCCCTGCCAGCCCTGCTTGGCAGCCCCACTAGCCAGCCCAACTCGCCCGCTCACCAGCCCCGCACTTAACTCATCCAAGTCTCGGGCGGCTTCCCCGGCTTCTACTGCCGGCCAATCCGGTCGCTTCTCCTCTCAACCAATCCGGTCTCAAGACCCGCTTCCTGTCCTGAGTGGCCGGGAGGAGAAGCAGGAAGACCATAGCGATGTTGAGTCACTATTGTCACAAGTGGGTGGGCTCAGGGCGCAGTGCTCTGTGCCCCGAGCCCACCCTTTTTTAAGCCAATTAGAGCCACAGGCCAACTCTATGCGTCCAGCGCCCTGCATGGAGATTAGGGGCTGGCTGCATAAAGATCAAGGGGGCGGTGCCCCTGCACCCCTTATGGATGAGCTGCCGCTACCCAAACGAAGGAATGTCCACACAAATGTAGCACCCCCTAAGATGCTAGAGTGTAGGCACATTTAGTTTAGCTCATTTGTAGGCAGAGGAGCAGGGGTTAATTGTTTAGGAGGCTGTGCAGTGCTTTACAAGCTGTGGCTATGTTACCTCCCCCCACGCTTTCTGGAACTCACAGGATGTTTCCAGAACATAGTGGGTGGAGGAACAGAGGCTGCATCCAGAATATTCATGGGACTTCCACCAATCCTTGGGGAGGGTCCAGAGCACTAAGTGTCATTTCTGTCTGCTGCCTCCTTCCTCTGCTATCTGCATGAGTCCCTTCTGACAAGTTTTTCTGACTCCAATAGATAAAAAGGTGACAGGGCAGGGAGCTCCAGCACACAGCCTGTGATTGACAGCCTCAGCTCTGTTCCTGTGTACTGTCTGAAGGGGGTGTTTCCCTTTCCTCCAATCAGCTCTCAGAGCTCTCCTCACTGAGCACCGCAGTGTGTTACTTCAGCTCCCTGCCCCCTGCTTTCTGAAAGCTCAGACAAGCTGTATAAATTCTGGACTTTGAACAGCTGTAGAGGAGAGAGGGTTGCAGATAAACAGGTACAGCTTATGTAGGAGGATTTGTTTAATTTCTGTGTATCATCCGAGGCCAGTCACTGCACTGGGTATAAAGGGTTACAGCCACTTTAAGTACCCCGCTGCATAAACTTCTGTGGGCTGCCTATCCATTAACTCACCAATGGCTTGCCACGCATCAGA
Source organism: Glandirana rugosa (assembly GCA_018402905.1). Classification (NCBI taxonomy): domain Eukaryota; kingdom Metazoa; phylum Chordata; class Amphibia; order Anura; family Ranidae; genus Glandirana; species Glandirana rugosa. The sequence continues at coordinate 335,699 of BLSH010298453.1, read as the reverse complement.
TGTGGTTCCGCCCATGTAGTGACGTCATTGCATACTGTCAGACGTGATTAGCCGGAGTTTACTGGAGCTTGTTCTTTACAGCGACGCTTTTATTTGGCTCATATATATGCGCCTTTTGAGAGTATGGTTACTGCGTTTTCTTTTTTTTTTTTTTTTTATAAATGAATGCAGAGAACATTCAGAGGGGTATCTCTGTTATCCCGAGGCATAATAATAATAATAATAGAATAATACTATTTTAAAAATAATAAAATAGTACAATAATAATGACAATAAAATATATATATACACACAGTGGGTAAAATAAGTATTGAAGACATCACCAATTTTCTAGGTAAATATATTGGTAAAGCTGCTATTGCCATGAAATTTCCCCCACATGTCGGTGACCACCCATGAAATCCATACAGACAAAGACATCAAATAAATCCAGAAATGGAGTTCAGTGTAATAAAATGGAATGACACAGGGAAAAAGTATTGAACACATGAAGAAAGGGAGGTGCACAAAGGCATGGAAAGCTAAGACACCGGCTGAAATCTATGAGTAATTAGAAAGAAATCCTTCCCCTCAGTGCAAATTAATATCAGCCGGTTCAGTCTCACCTGATGGCCTATAAAACGGTGACTCCTTACCAAGGTGTCACACAAGAAACCTCTCATGATGGGTAAAAAGCAAAGAGCTCTCTCAAGAACTGCACAACCTTATTGTTGAAATACTGATGGCATTGGTTACAGAAGGATTTCTAAACTTCTAAATGTTCCAGTGAGCACTGTTGGGGCCATAATCCGGAAGTTGAAAGAACACAATTTCACCATAAACCGGCCATGACCAGGTGCTCCTCACAAGATTTCTGACAGAGGAGTGAAAAGAATTATCAGAAGAGTTGTCCAAGAGCCAAGGACCCCTTGTGGAGAGCTCCAGAAAGACCTGGAATTAGCAGGGACACAATAAGTAATGCAGTCACCCACCATGGCCTGTATTCACGCTCACCACCCAACACTCCATTGGTGAAGAAAGAGCGTGGTGAAGCTCAGTTAAAGTTTGCTGCACAACATTTAGACAAACCTGTGTAATAATGGGAGAATATAGTCTGGTCAGAGGAGACCAACACACCATGTTTGAAGGTCACATGGCACATCACCCCAAAAACACCCCCATCCCAACAGTGAGGTTTGGAGGCGGGAACATCATGGTGTGGGCGGGGCTGTTTTTCAGCAAACTTCATATCATTGAAGGAAGGATGAATGGTGATAAAAATCTGCCGCCATCTACCAAGGATGATGAAGATGAAACGAGGGCGAACATCTCAGGAGGACAATGATCCCAAACACAAAGCCAAGGAGAAAGAAAATAAAGATGCTAGAATGGCCTAGCCAATCACCTGACTTGAATCCAATAGAAAATCTATGGAAAGAACTAAAGATCAGATTTCATAGAAGAGGTCCACGGAACCTTCAAGATTTGAAGAATGTTTGGGTACAGTGGCGTCACTAGAGTTGGTGTCACCTGGTGCGAAAAAAAATGGTGTCACCCCCCCTCCACCAAGTTATAGTCACCCCTCAGTACAGATCCCCCCTCCATCAGTACAGACCTGCCCCCACTAAGTACAGATCGCCCCACTAAGTACAGACCCCCCCCACTAAGTACAGACCCCACTCCCGCAGTATAGATCCCCTCCCTAGAAGCACCTTCTAGTGCAGACCCCTCTAACAGTATTCCTCCCCGCAGTGCAGACCCCCTCTATCAGTATCCCCCCCCCCAGTGCAGACCCACTCTATCAGTATCCCCCCTGTGCAGACCCCCTCTATCAGTACCCCCCCCCCAGTGCAGACACCCTCTATCAGCATTTCCTCCCCCCAGTGCAGACCCCCGCTCCCC
>BLSH010298453.1:310387-325627 GCA_018402905.1 Glandirana rugosa | reverse complement strand
GTAACAACACAAAGGGTTGGGTCAGAGCTTAAGTAGTCTGGTGGAAGAAGGTAACAAGGCACGAGGTCAAGACTAGGAGCGTACGAGTAACATCTTCTAAAATCGACACCTGTACCCAGTCGTACCCATGGGACTGGCCAGATGTGTCGGGGTATGTGTAGTTTGACGTTACGAGACACATAAGATTTTGGAAAAATAGTGTTGGTTGTAAGTAAAAAAGTCTTTAAACTAGATGTCATCGAGAAGATAACCTAACCAGATGTACCTGGTCGGAAGGGAGGGTTGGGGTTTTAGAATACACAGAGCATTGCAGTTTGATGTGTATGGGGCTGTGTAGACCGGTCAGGGTACCCATGCTGACCCATGTCCACAGCTAAAATCTTCTACAATGAGCATGCGAGGATCAGAACTGGAGCACGGAACAATGGAAGAAGGTGGTCTGATGAATTCGAGACTGGGTTGGGAAACACAACAATGAGTTTGAGGTGTTGACCTGGTCTCCAAATTCTCCAAATCTCTATCCATGAGCTGAAAATACCATCTATGGAGGCCCCACCTGGCAAATGTAAAATATATATACAGTATAATATGATAAACCATTCTGAATACAATTATTTATCAAAACTGTTTAATTTCCTTTTTTTTTTGATGGGGTGGGGGATGTGAACATATTGAAGTTACATTATTCTTATAATCTAATAATTACGGTAGTTATGGCCCGGATTATGGAAACGTACAGAGCGGACCTCTGGGAAGATCCGTGGAGCACATTGTCTTCCCACAACAATTCAGCCTGGAAGAAAACGTGCAGCAAAGTGTCTGTTGTGTCCTCTTCCCATCTGGAACGCTCTGTATTAATAAAATGATTTATCGGAGTTGTGAGTTTTTCACGTCGGACCCTCACACTCGCTCTCTGGCAGTTTAATGACCCCTCTTCTATTTTTAAACTCTGAGTTCCATTAAAAGCCAAAGGAAATTGTGAGATTGCAGAGTAAGATAATCCCCAGTCCTTCCCAGACAAAAACAACAGCTTGGTGTGAGCCCAGCAAAGAGCGGCGGACTTGTTGGCCACCTTCTAGATGTGTAGCTGATGTGCCTGGTGCATTATATTTTTACATCTAAAATAGATAGATTTTTAAAAAAATAATCTTCACTCTTTCCTATTTGTACTCCTTCATCCGATAAGGAAACATAGGAACACACAGCGCCTTGAAAAAGTATTCATACCCCTTGAAATTCCCCACATGTTGTCCACCAAAAAGGTAAATGTATTTTATTGGGATTTTATGTGATAGACGACACAAAGTGGCTCATAATTGTGAAGTGGAAGGGAAATGATAAATGATACAAATAAATCTGTGAAAAGTGTGGGGGGCATTTGTATGGCGCCCCTTTACTCTGATACCCCTAACTAAAATCTAGCAGAACCAATTGCCTTCAGAAGTCAACTAATTAGTAAATAGAGTCCCCCTGTGTGTACTTTAATCTCAGCATCAATATTCTGTGAAGCCCTCAGAGGTTTGTTAGAGAACCTTAGTGAACAAACAGCATCATGAAGGCCAAGGAACACCCCAGACAGGTCAGGGATAAAGTTGTGGAGAAGTATAAAGCAGGGTTGGGTTATAAAAAAATCTCCCAAGCTTTGAACGTCTCACAGAGCTCTGTTCAATCCATCATCAGAAAATGGAAAGAGTGGCACAACTGCAAACTTACCAGGACATGGCCGTCCACCTAAACTGACCGGCCGGGCAAGGAGAGCATTGATCAGAGAAGCAGCCAAGAGGTCCAAGGTAACTCTGGAGGAGCTGCAGAGATCCACAGCTCAGGTGGGAGAATCTGTCCCCAGGACAACTATTAGTCGTGCTCTCCACAAATCTGCCCTTCATGGAGGAGAAAGCCATTGGTGAAAGAAAACCATAAGAAGTCCTGTTTGCAGTTTGTGAGAAGCCATGGGGGGGGGGGGACACAGCAAACATGTGGAAGAAGGGGCTCTGGTCAGATGAGACCAACATTGAACTTTTTGGCCTAAAAGCAAAACACTATGTGTGGGGGAAAACTAACACTGCACATCACCCTGAACATACCATCCACACCGTGAAACATGGTGGTGGAAGCATCATGGTGTGGGGATGCTTTTCTTCAGCAGGGACAGGGAAGCTGGTCAGAGTTGATGGGAAGATGGATGGAGCCAAATGCAGGGCAATCTTAGAAGAAAACCTGTTAGAGTCTGCAAAAGACTTGAGACCGGGGCGGAGGTTCACCTTCCAGCAGGACAACGACCCTCAACATCCAGCCAGAGCTACAATGGAATGGTTTAGATCAAAGCACATTCATGTGTTAGAATGGCCCAGTCACAGTCCAGACCTAAATCCCATTGAGAATCGGTGGCAAGACTTGAAAATTGCTGATCACAGACGCTCTCCATCCAATGTGACAGAGCTTGGGGGATTCTGCAAAGAAGAATGGGCAGAAATGTCCTCTATAGATGGGCAAAGCTGGCAGAGACTTCCCCAAAAAGACTTCAAGCTGTAATTGCAGGGAAAGGCAGTTCTACAAAGTATTGACTCCGGGGGGCGCCATACAAATGCCCCCCACACTTTTCACAGATTTATTTGTATCATTTATCATTTTCCTTCCACTTCACAATTATGGGCACTTTGTGTCGGTCTATCCCATAAAATCCCAATAAAATACATTTTACGTGTTTGGCTGTAACATGAGAAAATGTGGGGAATTTAAGGGGTATGAATACTTTTTCAAGGCACTGTATGTGCCAACCAACCACCTCACAAATGATATGCACATCACATTATGTGTGCCCATGACTGATCTGTGACCCGGCTTGGTGGGACCTCTCATAAACGTGCACAGGGGACGGCTATCGCTGTTATCATTATAATTATCTTATTCTGAATAATAATCATAACTGCGATAATCATCTCTATTTACGATGCAACAACACGCGCCAAAGTCCCTTATCGGCAGAATCTTTATTCTTTATTTAGGAAGATCGGCCGTTTAAAATTAAAGCGGAATTTCAACTTTTTAAACCGGTTCAAATTGCATGCGATTCTTTGCGGTGCGATTCATTCCACATAATTATCCGTATTTGGTATCGGCGACTACTTGGCCGGAAGTATCATTGCTCGCTGATAGAAACCCGGGATCGGCGCCACCCCTGCCCACAATAAATACAAAAAAAATTTGTTCACAAGAGAAAATCGTCTAAAGAACATTTGTTTTCACCCAATTCACACAGAACATATTCACTCGCAGATTCACTGGACGGATGGCTATGAACATTTTTTTTTAGTAAATAGACCCTAAGGGCTCATCTACACTTTGCTTCAAAATGTGGCGTCAGATAAGCTTTGTTAAAGCTCCGTCACTAAATAATATGGTTGGCTTACAGCCCTGTTTACACCTTGCGTTGGCTTTGCTTTACTTCTGCTTCACATCAATAATTATCCCCCATGTAGCTTTAGCCAGGCTTCAAAGCCTCTCCAATGCCTCCGTAGCACCAATCCTGCTCCTGGCTCCTCCCTCCTGCCGAATGCCCACCATATCAAGCACCTTCTTATGAGGGCACCCGTGTGGACGCACAAAGCGTGACTTGGCCCCGCCCCCTGCTACATCCTCACTGGCAGCGATAGACAGCAGTGAGAGCCTATAGGCTCCTGCTGCTGTCTCTGAGCCTATGAGGAGAGAGAGAGCTAAGACTGCTGTGGCTCTCATGTACATCACTGGATTAAGACTGGGCTCAGGAAAGTATAAAAGGGGCCAGGAGAGGGAGCTGTTTTTTTTTTTTTACCTTAACGCAGAGAATGCATTCAATTTGTTGTAAACCTTTACATATTATTGTTATACAGGATTTATATAGCGCCAACAATTTACGTAGTGCTTTACAATATAAAAGGGATTAGTACAGTTACAATACAGTTTAATCAGCTCAATACAGAAGGTATAAGAGGGCCCTGCTCATGGAGCTTACAATCTAAAGGAAGGGGGAGGTAAAGTGACTGGCCTCAGGTGATACACAGAGATGAAAAAAAACCTTCAGCATAAGTTGTACCTGTCTATCTGCAGTCTTCTCTTCTCTACGTCCATTCAAAGTCCAGAATTTATAAAGCTTGTCTGAGCTTTCAGAAAAAAAAAAGAAGATGCGGAGCTGAAGTTACATTCTTCAGAGCTCAGTGAGGAGCTAATTGGAGGGAAGGGACCCCCCCTCCCCCCACTTCACACAGCATACAGGCAAACAGCTGCGGCTGTCAATCACAGGCTGTGTTTTGGAGCTCCCTCCCGTCACCTTTATTTCTCTTGGTGTCAGGAAGACTTGACAGAAGTGACCCACACTGATAGCAGAGGAACAGGGAAGCAGACAGAAATGACACTTAGTGCTCTGGACTGAGACAAGTACACACTATAGAGGGATATGCACTGTTCATATTTCATGTCTGAGGTTTACAACCACTTTAAAGTAAAAAAACTTCACTCTAAATATTCACACATTGAGGTCAAGGGCAACAAAACATGTTTCAGCATTTTCCCCCTGTTCAGGACAAGAGCTTGTAACAGACCATCCCAACTATAACTGCCCCTCAAGGAATCAAACCCTGTTAAATTCCTCAGAATTCCTTGGTTGACCAACCACTGCATAAAGAACTTCCCCCGGAGAAAGGTTAAGACCAGTCCTCTAGACCTAGAAGACCTCTTTTAGGTCTAGGGGACCAGGACAGCAGTTTTATTGGCCCAATCCTCCGCTCCCCCATCAGCTGGCGCTCCCCTATACTCCGGTGGTGGACTTTCCCTCAGCATCCTTATTCTGATTCCAAATATTGTAATGGTGACTTATCCCTTGCTGAGACCTCTATGCCTGGCCTGTATAAGCAGATATAATCACCACGGACAGTCTTTATCAGATAGCTTGAACTCACCAGACACCGATTCTTCCATAAGCGTAGATTCATTGCGAATAGCAGGTACAGCAGACAACAAATGCGGCAGATGGTTGAAAGATGGTATCTGCAGGTCTAAACATGGTAATGTGTCCAAAGATGCGAGCAGATTGCGTGAGGCCTAAAACATGAGTGGCCATCTTCTTCCTCATGAGACATAGAGAAGACACAGGAAGAGGAAGTTACATCTCAGAGTGACCCAGGAAAAGGAAATTAGCTGAGAAGATGGGAGGGAGCACAGATGATAACAGAATGGAAAGGTGCAATATCCAAAACAACCACAAGATGGCAGTGTAATAACCAACTATACAAACTTTACTATAACTATGCATAGCATTATGTTTACATGATAATTACATGTAACAGCACAATCCTCATATTCAGTGTAGGGCTATGGACTCTACATTGGATTTGATAACATCGGGGAACTTGTGACCATTGGAGCACGGTGAAAAGAGGCTGGGGCAACTAGTCTAGCAGTGCGGCGGGTGTCCCCTAGACCTAAATAATCATTTGCCCCTTGTATTTTGGGTGCAGCCTCACTGCAACAAAGGATTTTCCCTTGAGTTTTAAAGTCCAACTCAAGTCAATGTTCCTATTAGCTTTGGCTATGGTGGGTAAAGGTTAGAGATCGAATTGATGCCCCTTTGTCTGTTTGATAGCTGATTGATAAAATAAGATGGAAGTGAGGCACAAATACAGCATTTAAAATGAGAAGAATGGAGAAGGATTGGATCCTCAGTTAAGTTCTTACTGCTCTCTGTGTCCTTATTTAAGGGGATTCAATTCATTTTCTGCCCAATTGTTGGCCAGTGTGGTACTAAACGTTGGGGCCCAGAGTCCTGCGTTGGAGTGCTCATGTAAAATTGTGGTCCCACAGTAGGGGGTGTAAGTCCCCAAAGTCCCAATTTAGGGTGGTGCTGTCCCTCTAAGTAGAGGGCAATGAAGTTATGGTCAGTGGCCTCTCACCACTTTGCAGTCTCCCATTCTCTAATATCCAGAAACCCTAGACGTTCTAGGAGTGCTTCCCGTGGAACTTGTGGCTTTGGCATCAACTGGACTCTGTAGCAATGAACTCTTGCGAAAGCCTTGCCTTTCTTCTCCCAGTTCACTGGATCTTTCCAACAGCAGTGATCTCTGAGCAAATGCACAGTCCCACTCTGACATTACAGCCAACTCTGGCAACAAGCAGTGTCTCTGATTCAGAAGAACACTCCAACCATCACCTCCTCCTAATGCCCAACATTAGACTACCCCAAGGTCTGGTTTCTCCTTCCTTTTCCTCCTTTCTCCAACACGCCATCCTCCTGGGACTTGTAGTCACATACAATTCTCTGCTTAATAGACTCTGCTTCCTTGGGACTATATCCCTCGCCATTCCAAGCAGATCACAGCAGTCTTTTGCAGCTCCCTGGGTGAGCTCTCCCAGGCTGCTATGCGGTGATCCTGTAAGGTACTTGATCACCTGTTGGTGGCACTGTGGTCCTCTGGACCTGAAGGTTGTAGTTCAAGTGTCCACCAGCGGGTGTCTCCCAGCAGCCAGCAGATCCCAGCAGTTAGTCTTCACCGCATGCTGGCTGCTGGGAGGGTATTTACTCCCTCCTCTACTGGGAGGGTATTTACTCCCTCCTCTACTGGGAGGGTATTTACTCCCTCCTCTACATTTCCCTCTTGCTTCAGTGTTTTGTCTGCTAGCCAGATTCCACTTGCTGATTCATCCTGAGTCTTATTCCTGACCCTGCTCCTGCCCTCTACCTATATCCTGTGCCCTGCTGCATTTTACCCAGAGGAGTAACTAGAACCTTTAGAGTCCGGTGCAAGAAATCATGAAGGGCACCCCTGACCCACTGGTCCCGGGGTCCTTTCAATCGGTCCCGGGCCCTTCCCCCTGAGCACCGGGACCCTTCCCAATGATCCCATGGCCCTTCGCTCCTTGTAAGGAAGGGCATACCAATAGACAAGATGGCTCCTCTAGACAAACTTCTGTGCGCAGGCTAATGCATGCTCCCTTTCGTGCTTGCAGAAATTGGGAACTTGCTAATATTAATGCGGCGCTCAAGTCCACCTGTGACCGACATGGGCGTCCGCAGAACTTTTTTCAGGGGGGGGGGCATCATTTTAAGTTCACCCATGCTCCGCCCTTTTCGACAATGTCATGAATGGGAGGGGCTTAGCCACGACTCGCAATTATTTATTTTTAAGGGGGAAATGGCAGACTTTATTCCAGGCATGTGCTATGTACAGGGTGCAGATTCCAGGCATGTGCTATGTACAGGGTGCAGATTCCAGGCATGTACTATGTACAGGGTGCAGATTTCAGGCATGTGCTATGTACAGGGTGCAGATTTCAGGCATGTGCTATGTACAGGGTGCAGATTCCAGGTGTGTTCTATGTACAGGGTGCAGATTCCAGGCATGTGCTATGTACAGGGTGCAGATTCCAGGTGTGTTCTATGTACAGGGTGCAGATTCCAGGCATGTGCTATGTACAAGGTGCAGATTCCAGGTATGTTCTATGTACAGGGTGCAGATTCCAGGCATGTGCTATGTACAGGGTGCAGATTCCAGGTGTGTTCCATGTACAGGGTGCAGATTCTAGGCATGTGCTATGTACAGGGTGCAGATTCCAGGCGTTTGCTATGTACAGGGTGCCTCTAGGTGCAACAAGCTAGTCCATTTAATGAATATCAGATTAAAAACACTCACATAGGTGTAAGTAAAACAGGCATAACCGACTGATGCAGAGTGGGAGAGAAACCGCCGTCACTATCAGGGTCTCCAGAAATCATAAGCCGTAGTGTCGTGCTCCATCTGTCGCCGTAGCTGATGGAAGTAGCCGGCTCGTACGGTGTCTAAAACGAGGCGTGGGACGCAGCTCAGGTGGAGTCCAGGGGTGATGGCGTCATAGGGGTGCGACGCGTTTCGTTGGCAAGCAGGACAGGTGTTGTACGTCCTGCGCCACTTCGTCAGGCTGATTGGAGAGGTCGGTCTGCTGGATACGTCCGTGATTCACAATAAATAGTTCATGTCCACCATAATGGGCGGGGGGAGGATGGGAAATTAAAATATAACTGTAATAAAACTGGGACTGAATCACTCGGGTGATTAGGGTGTGCGTGCCTGGGCACAACCGTGCACACACCTATGGCGGACACCTTGCGATCCCTGATTCCAGGGGGGGGGCACTTGCCCCTACCTGCAGATGCCCATGGTGACAGATGATGGCACCAAAATCAGCAATTTAAACTGAGCCCTTGTTCAGGATCAATGCTGCTTTGTCTTCAGCCTCCTGCGTATCCTGTGATTCTGTATCCTGATCCCAGTTGCTTGTCATGAGCACTCTCTGAACTCCGCCTGCACTGACCTTGGCTTGTCCCCTGACCTCTGCTTCTGCAGGCTCCTGCTTCTCTGATTGGTTCCAGACCCGGCTTGTTTCCTGACCACGCTCCTGCCTGTATCCTCTACCCGATCCACCCTGTCTGTGTATGACCTGGCCTGCCTGACTCTGCTACTCTGCCTGCTGTCACCGGTACCCGCCTACCACCCTGTTGTTCTGGCTGACTTACAGTCTGCTACCAGCAACCGTCTCAGCTGCCCACTGCCACCAGTGCCAGCCTGCCTCAGTCTGCTGCCAACCAGCCTGCCTGCTTACTGGAGCCTTCTGATGACTTCACCTGCCCAGTGTGGGCACCTGCCCTGCTGCCAGCAAGACTTACAGGCATTCCTGCCACTCTGTACCCCTGAGCTTCCTGTCTACACTACCAGGGACCCCGAGTCAGAGGTGTAAGAGAGGCCTTCCTCATCATATCCTGCAAGGTATGTGATACTCGTGTTGCAGGGCCCTTTATTATGGTCCCACAGCACAGTGGCGTATCATCCATGGGTGCAGGGTGTTCACTGAACACGGGCCCTGAGTCAGAGGTGTAAGAGAGGCCTTCCTCATCATATCAGGCTCTCCTACAAGGTATGTGATACTCTAGTTGCAGGGCCCTTTATTATGGTCCCACAGCACAGTGGCGTATCATCCATGGGTGCAGGGTGTTCACTGAACACGGGCCCCGAGTCAGAGGTGTAAGAGAGGCCTTCCTCATCATATCAGGCTCTGCTACAAGGTATGTGATACTCGTGTTGCAGGGCCCTTTATTATGGTCCCACAGCACAGTGGCGTATCATCCATGGGTGCAGGGTGTTCACTGAACACGGGCCCTGAGTCAGAGGTGTAAGAGAGGCCTTCCTCATCATATCAGGCCCTGCTACAAGGTATGTGATACTCATGTTGTAGGGCCCTTTATTATGGTCCCTCAGCAAAACCCTTTCCTGCCATCTTGGGGCAGGGCCGGGTCGTCAGTGCGACCTTTGCGACCCTGGTAGTTCCGCCATTGTCTCACCTCCAATGATCTCACACAGCACTGAGCTCCACTGTTCGGATTAATAGGAATGTTCTAGAAATGGCTGGAATACAACGTGGAAATGAATTTATTAGTTCCATAAATCGGCTTTTAGAATTTCTTAGCAAGGAAAACGTGGGCAGCAGAGTTTGGTGTAAATCAGCGGATGGTCCGGCACGGCATACAAATATCTGCGGCCCCCCGTCCCGCTCTGTGATGTATGGGGGGGGGGTCCTTACAATTCGTCCCGCTGCTGCACATTCTGCCCGAGGGCCGACTTTTAAGTCTTCCAATTTCTATGGAAAGGTCGCCGATATTTTCACAGCTTTGAATCTTTGAGGAGTTTTTTTTTACATAAAACCACATTTATTTCTGATGCTTTGAAGTGACGAGGATTCTCATGGCCCCTCCATATTATCAGCTGTGCCAGGGGCAAGCGACAGATTCCTGTATTCCCGATAAATTTATAACCTGAGAAGCATTGGCACCTCCTGAATCCAACAGGGGCACCCCCCAAATTACAGCTTATAATTCATAGCAAGGGAAATGCTGTTGTGCTTTACAGAGACGTAGTTACTTCATAGTGTAGAAAACTCTGTTTGGGACTCGCTGAGTTTTTCATTGTAGTTAGAGAGTGCAGAGGTCAGGAGTGAGTGATGCACAGAGTGCAGGGGTCAGGAGTGAGTGATGCACAGAGTGCAGGGGTCAGGAGTGAGTGATGCACAGAGTGCAGGGGTCAGGAGTAAGTGATGCACAGAGTGCAAGGGTCAGGAGTAAGTGAAGCACAGAGTGCAGGGGTCAGGAGTGAGTGATGTACAAAGTGCAAGGGTCAGGAGTGAGTTATGCACAGAATGCAGGGGTCAGGAGTGAGTGATGCACAGAGTGCAAGGGTCAGGAATAAGTGATGCACAGAGTGCAGGGGTCAGGAGTGAGTGATGCACAGAGTGCAAGGGTCAGGAGTAAGTGATGCACAGAGTGCAAGGGTCAGGAGTAAGTGATGCACATAGTGCAGGGGTCAGGAGTAAGTGATGCACAGAGTGCAAGGGTCAGGAGTAAGTAATGCACATAGTACAGGGGTCAGGAGTGAGTACTGAACAGCGTACAGGGGTCAGGAGTGAGTACTGCACAGAGTGCAGGCATAAGGAGTGAGTGATGTACAGAGTGCAGGCATAAGGAGTGAGTGATGTACAGAGTACAGGGGTCAGGAGTAAGTGATGCACAGAGAGCAGGAGTCAGGAGTAAGTGATGCACAGAGTACAGGGGTCAGGAGTAAGTGATGCACAGAGAGCAGGAGTCAGGAGTAAGTGATGCACAGGGTGCAGAGGTCGGGAGTAAGTGGTGCACAGAGTACAGGGGTCAGGAGCGAGTAATGCACAGAGTGCAGGGATCAGGAGTAAGTGATGCACATAGTACAGGGGTCAGGAGTGAGTACTGCACAGCGTACAGGGGTCAGGAGTGAGTACTGCACAGAGTACAGGGGTCAGGAGTGAGTAACGCACAGAGTACAGGGGTCATGAGTGAGTAACGCACAGAGTGCAGAGGTCAGGGCTAAGTGATGCACAGAGTGCAGGGGTGAGGAGTAAGTGAGGCACAGAGTGCAGGGGTCAGGAGTGAGTAACGTACAAAGTGCAGGGGTCAGGAATAAGTGATGCACAGAGTACAGGGGTCAGGACTACGGGATAAACAGAGTGCAGAAATTAGGAGGAGGTGATGCTCAGAGTTCAGGGAACAGGAGTAAGTAATGCAGGAGTTAGGAGTAGGCGAAGCACAAAATGCATAGGTCAGGTGTAAGTAATGCACAGAGTGTGTTGTCAGGAATCAGTGATGCACAGAGTGCAGGGGTAAGTGACACACAGTGTGCAGGGATCAGAAGTAAGTGACGCACAGAGTGCAGGGGTCAGGAGTAAGTGATGCACAGAGTACAGTGGTCAGGAATAAGTGATGTAAAGTGTGCATGGGTCAGGAGTAAGTGATACCCAGAGTGCAGGGGTCAGGAGTAAGTGACACACAGCATGCAGGGGTCAGGAGTAAATGAAGTGTGCATGGGTCAGGACTAAGTGATTCACAGAGTGCAGAAATTAGGAGTAGGTGATGCACAGGGTTCAGGTGACAGGAGTAGGCGATACACAGAATGCTGGAGTCAGAAGTAGGTGGTGCACAGAGTTCAGGAGTCGTGAGTAGGTGATGTGCAGAGTGCAGGAGTCAGGATTAGGTGATGTGCAGAGTGCAGGAGTCAGGATTAGGTGATGTGCAGAGGGCAGGGTCAGGATTAGCTGATGTGCAGAGTTCAGGAGTCAGGATTAAGTGATGTGCAGAGGGCAGGGTCAGGATTAGCTGATGTGCAGAGTTCAGGAGTCAGGATTAAGTGATGTGCAGAGGGCAGGAGTCAGGAGTAGGTGATGTGCAGAGTTCAGGAGTCAGGAGTTGGTGATGTGCAGAGGGCAGGGGTCAGGAGTTGGTGATGTGCAGAGGGCAGGGGTCAGGAGTAGGTGATGTGCAGCGGTCAGGAGTAGGTGATGTGCAGCGGTCAGGAGTAGGTGATGTGCAGAGTGCAGGGGTCAGGAGTAGGTGAGTTGCAGATGTGCAGGGGTCAGGATTAGGTGATGTGCAGAGGGCAGGAGTCAGGAGTAGGTGATGTGCAGAGTGCAGGGGTCAGGAGTAGGTGAGTTGCAGATGTGCAGGGGTCAGGATTAGGTGATGTGCAGAGGGCAGGAGTCAGGAGTAGGTGATGTGCAGAGTTCAGGAGTCAGGATTAGGTGATGTGCAGAGGGCAGGGGTCAGGAGTAGGTGATGTGCAGCGTGCAGGGGTCAGGAGTAGGTGATGTGCAGATGTGCAGGGGTCAGGATTAGGTGATGTGCAGAGGGCAGGGGTCAGGAGTAGGTGATGTGCAGATACAGGGGTCAGGATTAGGTGATGTGCAGAGTGCAGGAGTCAGGAGTTGGTGATGTGCAGAGTTCAGGAGTCAGGAGTAGGTGATGTGCAGAGTTCAGGAGTAGGTGATGTGCAGAGTGCAGGAGTCAGGAGTAGGTGATGTGCAGAGTGCAGGAGTCAGGAGTAGGTGATGTGCAGAGTGCAGGAGTCAGGATTAGGTGATGTGCAGAGGGCAGGGGTCAGGAGTAGGTGATGTGCAGAGTTCAGGAGTCAGGATTAGGTGATGTGCAGAGTGCAGGGGTCAGCATTAGGTACAGTAGATGGGAGCAGTGTAACGGACGCGGGATGTGGTTATCACTCCCATTATTCCCATCATCTTTATTAGTAAATATGAGAGTGAAGAGTAATTAGGATAATGATTATAATTTTCAGAGTATCAAGGAGTAGTTGGACCTGACCTCCCACATCCATCCTACCCAGCCTAGGGGTCTACAGCACACAGTAGATCCTGTCAGAGATCCGGTTTCCAGCGAATGCTGTCAGCTGACTATGGGTCAAAGAAGGACATTCCTGTGACCCGCCAGCAAAGTTGACTAAAAACGCTCCGGCCGCACTTCTCTTTTAAATCCTAATAAAGTAACAAACACCCCAGCGCTTCATGCGCAGTCATTATCCTCGCAGCAGCGTGGGAACCGCAGAATAAATGTGTTTAGCATCGATCTCTGGATAATTCTTTAAAACAAAGCGTCAGACTAAACACCACACAGCCATAAAAATGACCATTTAATAGCTCTTTAATATTCTCGTGTCGCTGTTGCTGCAGTCACCACTGCCAGGAAAAATACTTTTCTGTTCCGGTGCTCTGCTGCCAAATCTTCTCCATGCACAGCCAGGCGTTCAGTCCATGCACTTTGCATCCAGCAGGTGACCCTCCCATATGCCCACCCCACATGGTGACTCTCTGGGGAACCCGCTGGACAAATGAATGTTTACAGGAGAAGTGCGGAGCCGGAGGGTGCTAGAGCCCAAGTTTTATGTTAACCACTTAAAGACCCGGCCTTTTCTGGCACTTTTAGCTTTCAACTGTAAGGCTCCATGCACACTGGACGCTGTCTGGGCTGTTTCAGCGCCGGGCAGGAGACGCTGCTCACAAAACGTTCTATTTGCAGTGTTTTGTAAGCAGCGTTTACCGGCGTTTTTGGGCGTCGGCGTTTTTGGGCGTTTTTTTCTTCATTGGCTTCCATTGACTGCAAAAAACGCCAGACGCCGATATACCAGCGTTTAGCGGCGTTTACCGGCGTCTGGCGTTTTTTGTGGTCAGGAGAACGACTTTTGAACGCCAATTCAGGGCGTTCAGATAACTGCCCAAAAACGCCACTGCTGATAAAAGACAATTAACGACCGCGTGTGCATGGACACATAGGATAAAATAAAGGGGCGTTTTTGGGCTGTTAAAAAAAAAAACGCCAAAACGACCAAAAACGGTCGTTTTTTGAGATACAGTGTGCATGGAGCCTAAGGCCTCATACACACGGACAATTTTTGACGCCGGCGTTTTTTGGCGTTTTTTGCAGCTCTCCATGTTAGTCAATGGCCCCATAAAAACGTCGGCGTTTTTGAGCTGTAGGTGGCGTCGGCGTTAGTGAGCTGAAAGTAGAACCCACGGCCAGCGCGTTCTGAGGATGTAACGTTTTGGCATTTTTTTACGCCGACGCCGCAAAACGCCAACAAACGCCAACTAATATTGTACCGGCGTTTTTTGACGCCGACGTTTTTAGGTTGAAAAATAGCAGAGGGATGATTTTTTTTTAAAAACGCCTATTGACGCCGACGCTCACTAACGCCGATGCATAACGTCCTTGACGTCGGACCCGACGTTTTGTTTATTTTTAAAGATACGCCCGTGTGTGTGAGGCCTAAATCAGTAAATTTTGCTAAAAAATTACTTAGAACCCCCAAACATTATACATTTTTTTTTTTTTTTGCGGAGACCCTAGAGAATACAATGGCGATCGTTGCAATATTTTATGTCACACGGTATTTGCGCAAAGGTCTTTCAAGCAGATTCTTTTTGGGGAAAAAATACACAGTAATGAATTAAAAAAAAACACAATAGTTACCCCGTTTTTTTTTTTTTGGATAATGTGAAAGATGATGTTACGCCAAGTAAATAGATACCTAACATGGCGTGTTTTAAAATTGCGCACACTCGTGAAATGGCGATAAACTATGGTACATAAAAACACTTTAAACATTTTTACAGGTTACCAGTTTAGAATAACAAAGGAGATAGAATAGAATTATTGCTCTCGCTCTAACGATCGCGGCGATACCTCATATGTGTGGTTTGAACACCGTGTACATATGTGGGCGTGACTTTGCTTCTGCGCACAAGCTCGGAAAGATAGGGGCGCTTTTATTTTCTTATTTAATTTACAGGGTTTATTTATTTATTTATTATTTTTTTTACACTGTCCCTTTATTTATTTTTTAATTTTTTATCACTTTTATTCCTATTCCTATTACAAGGAATGTAAACATCCTTTGTAATAGAAATAAGGATGACAGGTCCTCTTTATTGAGGGATCTGGGGTCAAAAAGACCTCAAATCTCTCACTTACCTTTAACCCCTTCATGACCAGGCCATTTTTTTTTCTATTCAGCAGAGGTGCGGGGGTGCTGGTGTATGCGGTACTGTATGTGGCAAGAGCTGTGGGGGCGCTGGTGTATGCAGTACTGTATGTGGCCAGAGGTGCGGGGGCGCTGGTGTATGCAGTACTGTATGTGGCCAGAGGTGCAGGGGCACTGGTGTACGCAGTACTGTATGTGATCAGAGATGTGGGGGCGCTGGTGTATGCAGTACTGTATGTGGCCAGAGGTGTGGGGGCGCTGGTGTATGCAGTACTGTATGTGGACAGAGGTGTGGGGGTGCTGGTGTATGCAGTACTGTCTGTGGCCAGAGCTGTGGGGGCGCTGGTGTATGCAGTACTGTATGTGGCCAGGGATGCAGGGGTGCTGGTGTATG
>BLSH010298453.1:248507-259688 GCA_018402905.1 Glandirana rugosa | reverse complement strand
CCAAAGTTTAAGGTATTCGAATTCTTGTCCATTTTTTACCCATTGCGTCGTTAGGTCCCAGTCGTCGCGGGCTGCGCAAAGCACAATTACGTGCAGCAGACCCCTGTAAGGGGGGAATTCTTCCCAATGACCACAAGTGTAAGGGGCATTCTTCCCATTGACCACAAGTGTAAGGAGCATTCTTCCCAATGACCATCACACTAATGTATCATGTAAATAGAAAATAATATTACTGCGCTAGGCTATAGGATATGGTGAAGGTATTGAGTGAGCTGCCACCCACAACGACCAAACTAATCGTAAAAACGGGTGAAAAATGTGAAGAGTGGCGCTAAACTCAGAAATTAAATGCCCCCAGACGACGTGCATTAACACGAAACGCGTCGGGCGCTGCTGACCCTGGATTGCTGCGTTACCCATTTTTTACCTGTTCTTAAGCTTATGGAATTTGAAACCTTTTTTGAATACAATAAAACATCCCCCTCATCATAGAGGTTTTTACACTATGGCGAGTCTTTTGTTTTTTATACGGGTTTGAACCTGCCTCTGGACCCTGTGTGGGGCATCCCTGGCCCTTTCTCCCCCCATCCCTCTCTGGAAAGCCGGGTTCTGGATTTCCGTATACCGGATTTTGGACGCAGTCCGTTTGGAACGTGTGTACTGAACAACCCTGGATGAACCACGGATTGTGTGACGCGATCTCGTAGGAGCCTGGCATCGGGAATTCCACACCTATTCCAAACAGAGGCGATATTACATCTTTCTTCCGGTAAGCCTCCACTCTGTAAGGGGTTGGAGTATCATATAAGTTTTCCGTTGATCCCGGGTTGGCTGCACTGCTTTCCATATACTGACCTCATCTGGAACACGTTTTCTTCCCTGGCACAATTATATGTATCTTTCGATCCATCTCTAGGAAGAACTTTTGAATATAAACAGCCAAGATTCTTTTATGTGAATGGACAATTTTTAGTCAAATAGCTTCAGTTGAATTATTTTTTTAATTTTTTTCACATTTTTGGTTTTCACTATTGTCCACGCCGTCAATATTTTGAATATTTTGTTTATTTGTATCACACTTGTTTTGAAAATATTCATGTGTATTCATCCGATTTTACATTTAAATTTAGATAAATCACATTTCTGAGTTTAGCACCACTCTTCACATTTTTCACTAATGTATCCTGAGTTGTAGATTTTTAATTTTTAGCAGGGGTTCCCCGAGACCGGAGAATTATTTCAAGGGTTCCTCTGTGTTGAAAAGGTTAAGAAAGGCTGCACTCAGAGGCGTAACTGGAACCTTCAGGGCCCCGGTGCAAGAAATTATGAAGGGACCCCTGACCCCTGGCCAGGGCCCTTCCCTCTTCCCACTGATCCTGGGGCCCTTTACGCCTATCGTGGGTCCCTTTATTACGGTACTGCAGTGGGGCCCTTTCACAAGTTCTGCAGCAGGCCCCAGGGGGACCAGGGAAGCACACAGGGGCCCTGGGAACAGCAGAAGACAAGTAAACTGGATAGAGGAAAATGGAGGAGATTGGGTCCTCTAAATGCCACCCCCGCCATCCCTCCTACTCAGGTGTACAAGGGAGGCACATGGGCCCCCCGGACCATGGGGCCCGGTTGCAATTGCAACCCCTGCAACCCCTATCGTTACGCCCCTGGCTGCACTAAAGTGCATGCATGCAAAAACAAGAAAAAGAAAAACATACGCAATCCATCGCTGCAATAGTCAGACACCTAGCAGTGACGAGGACCCCACTATATCATAGCGATGATGCCAGTGCACCCTCCTCCATCTGGCTGCGCGGTGATTTATCCCGATAGCAACGGCGTTTGGCGAGTAATTAGGAGAAAATGACTTAATTTATGGCTTAGAGTCCTGTAAAAGATCGCCATTAAAGTGTTTTATATGCGGCTTTGCCAGTCGCTGATTATAGAATGCAGAAGGTACTCGTTATAAAACTGGCATTAAGATTGAGCAAAGGGCCGGAGAGGGCCGTTAAGATTTCACGGTTGAACGCGTTCTTCTCTTTATTGGCCTTTTTAACTTTACTTGACCGCTAAAAAAAAAAAAAAGTCCTACAATGTGTTAAATGCACAACTACTATAAAAGTAAAGGGGTGAAGTCAAGGCGGCGCCAGGTACTGTGGGGGAAAAAGTAATGTGAATTACTGTACATGGGCTCAGCCGCATTCCCCGATCGTCCTGGCCGAGCCCTGAGTGACTGCACCAAAGCTTAATGACTTTCCTCCCAGGCGGCGAGGTCCTCAACATCTCAGGGCAGTTCATCCCCTGCTTTATTTACAAGCGACTTGGACCGCCTGCGGTGCCCCGGCCTATAGAGCCCTCATCACACAAATCCAATTCTCACGGCTCGGCTTTGCCGTTTGATGGGCAATGCCCAGGCTTTGGCTCTGGACCAGCCAGGAAATGTCACTGCAGCAAATGCCGGAATGGCTGAAGAGTTAAACTGAAGGTGGCAATGGATTGATTCAGCTACACGATAACACGGCACTAATAATATCAAGCGATGGAGAAATTGAACAAACTCCTATTTGCCTTTAATGAGGATTGAGCGGGCAATCTCGGGATCAATCGATGTGTGAGCAATGTTCAGTCTCCAGCAATCACCCAGAAGGTTTCTAGGCACCAAGACACGGAAAGACCGGCTGGAAACACTGAAGTTATTTATGTCACCCAAACTGAAGCAAAGAAAGGACTGCACTGCTCCAAGTCCCCAGTGTGGACCCCAGGTTCCTGCTCGACCCTAAGCACCCCGTGTGGTGCAAATTCCCCCTGCTGTCTGAAGCTCCTCCCATACCCCCCCACAGGGGGACGTTTCTGAATAGAGAGCTGGGGAAGGGGCCAGTAAATATATCATTTGACGACCCCTTCCTTTTATAAATGAACACAGTGAGTGATCATCACTGATCACTTAGGGCCAGGGCTGGCCCAAGACATTGCGCTGCCTGGGTCCAAGAATGAAATCCTGCACCCCTCATCCCCAGAAAAAATCACGCCCACCAAAAGGCCCTCACATCCATTATTTTATATCATGATAATAAAACTAAAATTACATTTTTTTAGGAAGTCAGAGTTATATGCAACATCTCCTTGTCTATATGCAAAATTATATGGAATACCATTATGTTCAATTCCAAGAGGTGGGCTAGGGTAGTATATGGACAGGCTAGGGTAGTATAGGGACAGGCTAGGGCAGTATAGGGGCAGGCTAGGGTAGTATATGGACAGGCTAGGGTACTATATGGACAGGCTAGGGTAGTACATGGACAGGATAGGGTAGTACATAGACAGGCTAGGGTAGTACATGGACAGGATAGGGCAGTATATAGACAGGCAAGGGTAGTATATGGACAAGCTAGGGTAGTATATGGACAGGCTAGGGCAGTATATGGACAGGCTAGGGTAGTATATGGACAGGCTAGGGCAGTATATAGACAGGCTAGGGTAGTATATAGACAGGCTAGGGTAGTATATGGACAAGCTAGGGTAGTATATAGACAGGCTAGGGTAGTATATGGACAGGCTAGGGTAGTATATAGACAGGCTAGGGTAGTATATAGACAGGCTAGGGCAGTATATGGACAGGCTAGGGCAATATAGGGGCAGGCTAGGGCAGTACAGAGGCAGACGGAGTGGCTCGAGGGGCAGTTGTCATCATGACACACTGACCCCCGTCAATTTGCTGGGTAAACAGAAAAGGAGAGGTGGCCGTGGTTCAATTTGCTGCCCCTCTCAAAGTGCTGCCTGGGTCCAATGGACCCACTGGGACCCATGGTAGGGCCGGCCCTGCTTAGGGCTCGTTTACACTTTGCTTCAAAACAGGGCGTCAGACAGGCTTTGTCAAAGCTCCGGTCACTAAATAAAATGGTTAGCTTAGGGCTAGTTTACACCTTGTTTCGGCTTCAACGCTCATTAAAGCTCATACGGCTTCAACAAGCTTTTATGATGTGATTTTGAGGCTTCGGCAGTGCTTCTAAGAGGCTTCAGTGAGGCTTTAACAAGGCTCTGACTAGGCTTTAGTGATGCACTTTTGAAGCTTTGTTGAAGCTTGGCTAATGCCCTGTGTTTGTTGATATCTCACACCTGCAATTTCTCCAAAACAAAGCGAAGCTAAAGCTGATTTACAGCCTCTGAAAAGCCGCAGGTGCTTCAAGCGAGCTTCAAACAAGCTTTGTCATAGATGTCTTTGGAGGCGTTGAAGAGGCTTTGAAGCCTGGCTAAAGCTACATGGGGGATAATTTTTGACACAAAGCTGAAGCGCAGCGAAGCCAACGCAAGGTGTAAACAGGGCTGTTAGATAACCATTTTATTTTGTGACCGGAGCTTTGACCGGCGTTAAGAGAGCTTCAACAAAGCCTGTCTGACGCCCGGTTTTGAAGCAAAGTGTAAACGAGACCTTACAGTCCTGTTTACACCTTGCATTGGCTTTGCTTCGCTTCAGTTTTGCATCAAAAATGATACCCCATGTAGCTTTAGCCAGGCTTCACAGCCTCTTCAACGCCTCCATAGAAGTCTATGACAAAGCTTGTTTGAAGCTCACTTGAAGCACCTGCGACTTTTCAGAGGCTGTAACTTAGCTTTAGCTTTGCTTTGTTTTGTAGAAATTGCAGGTGTGAGATATCAACAAACACACAGGGCATCCTCCAAGCTTCAAAAAAGCTTCAAAAGAGCATTACTGAAGCTCCACCAAAGCCTCATCTAAGCACCACCGAAGCCTCATCTAAGCACCACCAAAGCTTCATTGAAGCACCCCCAAAGACTCATCTAAGCACCACTGAAGCCTCATCTAAGCACCAACGAAGCCTCATTGAAGCACCACCGAAGCCTCATTGAAGCACCACCGAAGCCTCATTGAAGCACCACCGAAGCCTCGTCTAAGCACCACCGAAGCCTCATTGAAGCACCACCAAAGCCTCGTCTAAGCACCACAGAAGCCTCAAAAACACATCATAAAAGCTTGTTGAAGCAGTAGGGGCTTTAATGTGCGTTGAAGCCAAAGCAAAGTGTAAACGACCCTTTACAGTGCCTTGAAAAAGTATTCATACCCCTTGAAATTTCCCACATTTTGTCATTTTACAACCAAAAACGTAAATGTATTTTATTGGGATTTTATGTGATACATAATTGTGAAGTGGAAGGAAAATGATAAATGATACAAATAAATCTGTGAAAAGTGTGGGGGGCATTTGCATTCAGCCCCCTTTACTCCAATACCCCTAACTAAAATCTAGAGGAACCAATTGCCTTCAGAAGTCCCCTAATTATTAAATAGAGCCCACCTGTGTGTCATTTAATCTCAGTATAAATACAGCTGTTCTGTGAAGCCCTCAGAGGTTTGTTAGAGAACCTTCGTGAACAAACAGCATCATGAAGGCCAAGGAACACATCAGACAGGTCAGGGATAAAGTTGTGGAGAAGTATAAAGCAGGGTTGGGTTATAATAAAATCTCCCAAGGTTTGAACATCTCACAGAGCTCTGTTCAATCCATCATGGGAAAATGGAAAGAGTATGGCACAACTGCAAACCTACCAAGACATGGCCATCCACCTAAACTGACCGGCCGGGCAAGGAGAGCATTCATCAGAGAAGCAGCCAAGAGGTCCATGGTGACTCTGGAGGAGCTGCAGAGATCCACAGCTCAGGTGGGATAATCTGTCCACAGGACAACTATTAGTGGTGCTCTCCACAAATCTGCCCTCTATGGAAGAGCGGCGAGAAGAAAGCCATTGGTGAAAGAAAACCATAAGAAGCCCCGTTTGCAGTTTGTGAGAAGCCATGTGGGGGACACAGCAAACGTGGAAGAAGGGGCTCTGCTCAGATGAGACCAAAACTGAAATTTTTGACCTAAAATCAAAACGCTATGTGTGGCAAAAAAACTAACACTGCACATCACCCTGAACACTCCATCCCCACCGTGAAACATGGTGGTGGCAGCATCATGGTGTCGGGATGCTTTTCTTCAGCAGGGACAGCGAAGTCGGTCAGAGTTGATGGGAAGATGGATGGAGCCAAATACAGGGCAATCTTAGAAGAAAACCTGTTAGAGTCTGCAAAAGACTTGAGAACAGGGCGGAGGTTCACCTTCCAGCAGGTCAACGACCCTCAACATCCACCCAGAGCTACAATGGAATGGTTTAGATCAAAGCATACAAACAAAGCACCTGGCATCCCAGACATGCAAAGTATTGCACCTGTTCTCTCTGTAGCCTTGGGGTAAATTGAAATGGAAGGCACTCATACAGTCTTTAGGAGGCTACTTGGATCCAGATGGTTGCTGCGCTGGCACACTGCCAAACAGGCTGGGTCCTGGGTACCAGGATGTCTTCAGCTAAGTCTTGCTGAGACTGGCCATAGGTGTGAGGCTTCTAGCGTCTCCCTCTCTCCCTCTCTCTTTTTCTCCTGGCTTTCCTTCTGCCCCATCTCTATCCCTCCAGGTGACTGGGACCTGGACCAGTGGTAGCTGGTGCTAAACCTTTGGGGGGGGTGGCAGCTTCTGAGCAAACAGCAATGCTCCTTCGAGCAGCCTCACATCTACATCATACAGCAGCATAGCCAACCTGCCCAGTGCCCAGCTCAAGCCTGACATCTGTATCTGACAACAGCTACTACAGTGGCGGAGGAAACTCCCCGACCATGAACTTGCAAGTTGCCAGCCAAACATCAGGCCACCACCACCTACACCACCAACAGCAACAGTTCCAGACGGGGTGCACCTTGTGCAGTTCTTGCGGGATGCCCTTCAACCCCATGTGCAATAATGTACCTATCAACACCCAACAATAGCTCCTCCTTCCCCATCATGCGCACCCCCCCCCCCCCCCTCAGGTCTGCACTGATCCCTCCACTGCCGCAGCTTCTCCTCCCGACCAACCCGGTCTTCTTCAGATCCGCATGCTGCCCTGATTTTTCATGTGCTTGAAAAAAACAAAACAAACTCATAGAAGGCTATGAGTCCGGCGCCCCGCATGCAAACAGCATGCAAACCAGGGGGCGGCGCCCCTGCATCCCTTATGGACCGGCCGCTACTGCCTGGACTTTGCTCCCAGATTGCCAGGCTCCTGAGTATTTATGGGTTGTTCTCCCACCTTTTGGGCTTCACCTCCCTGGGGATTGGTGGGAACTCCATAAATATTCAGGCTGCAGCCTCTGTTCCTCCACCCTCTAAGTTCTAGAACCAGGGCAGCCATTAGAAATTGTGGGGCCCCTTACACTGCATTGGGCCTGCCCCCCCCCAGGCCTTCTCCCCGAGCCTGACCACCAACATTCCCTGTCCACTGGCCATCCCACCGAATCCACCCATTAGCCATCCCACCAAGTCTTTCAGTGCCTCAGCCCCCTCTCACTCCTGTATGGTCTCAGCCCCCTCTCACCCCTGTAAGCTCTCAGCCCCCTCTCACCCCTGTAAGCTCTCAGCCCTCTCTCACCCCTGTAAGCTCTCAGCCCCACTCACCCCTGTAAGCTCTCAGCACGCTCTCACCCCTGTACGCTCTCAGCCCCCTCTCTCTCCTCTATCCAGTGAGTTCTAGAAGCCAGGAGGAGGTAACAGAGCCACAGAGGAGCCAAACTAAATGTGCCTATTCTAGCAACTAGGAGGGTGCTACATACAGTATGCAAGGGACATTTTCCCCACTGCCCACCAATATAAGGGGCATTAGTCCCTTATTTTTAGCAATTGTTCTCTGAGACCTGAAAATTATTTCAAGGGTTCCTCTGGAGTAAAAAGGTTGGTAAGACTGGTGTAAAGTGTGCACCTGGGTACCTGCCTGGCAATTATCATTAGTATACAATGGTAGCCCCAAAATCTGAGTCCCAAAGACATCATGCTGGAGCAGTGCCAGAACAAGAGGTGGGCAGGAGGGGAAGCTGCCGGGGCACAATGGTTTACTGTAGGGATGGGGGGCACCTTCCTTCTGTTACAAGGCTGGGAAGTTTGGCATCTTTGCCCTGGGCACTGGAAGACCTTGTCCCAGCACTGTGCTGGAGACTCATGAATGCAATCATCTACTTGGGAACCATTCCAGTAACGGTCACAGCAGAAGTTGGCACCCGGTGCCATGTAAAATGTTAGGACAAAACTACAGGAAATGTTCAACTGCATGATGATAACCTTGTCCGAGATAACCGGGCTCATTTAATAGGGCAAAGCAAACAGTTCCCAAGCTGAGCAAAGTTCCGTCCTGCCAGTTATTAATCTCGTACAGAATTAGCGGCGTTTATTTAGAAATGAAATGCAGAAAGTAGCGGGGGACCTGCAAGCTGCAGTAATCTGCGGCACGTTCAAATCCTGTTTCATTTTACCGCTCTCCAGTGACTTCTGACTGATTCTCGGGGGTTGCCGCATGTTTCCTAAATCGATTTGCCTTTTTAAATTAAGCCGGAATATGTGAAGGTATTAGATTAGTAGAAGGGTTTTACAGGATTAATCTGAAGAGGAAAATCATAACAAACGGCCAAAAGGCGAACACTCGTCCCCGCTACATTCAAGTAAATCAAGGAAAATGATTGCGGATTGAAGCAACAAAACGAAATACAAGAATGATTCAAGAACAGCAATAATATAAATCCTCTGTATGCTGGGAGCAGATAAGAGACAAATGTCCTAAAAATGATAGGAAGCCAACCCTGACAGATAGGAGGTACGGCAAATGGATTTTTGTTTAAGATGTATATAGAAAAATGATGTTCGCATGCCAGAACAATTCCTGAGGTGCTGTAAAATGTAAAGCTGTAAAATAAACAGTCCACTGTTTTATTCTCTGGTTGGGGTCTTTGTCATTCCGCCAGATAAGTAGCGTGGCAATTTTCTCTTTGGAGGAGATAAGGGATGCGTTTGTTTCCTCTTTGGAGGGGAAGAGGGTCACGCCCATTTGCTCTTTGGAGGTGTGAAGAGAAATATCTTTTCTCCTTCCCAAGAGATGAGAGGTATGGCTATTTCTCTTTGGAGGAGATACAGGGTGTGCCAATTATTATTTGGAGGAGATAAGGGGTGTGGCCACATTCCTCTTTGGAGGAGATAAGGGGTGTGGTCACATTCTTCTTTGGAGGAGATAAGGGGTGTGGTCACATTCTTCTTTGGAAGAGATAAGGGGTGTGGCCACATTCCTCTTCGAAGGAGATAAGGGGAGTGAACCAGGGGCGTTGCTAGGGGGTGGCTATTGGGGCTACAGCCCCGAGTCTGGGGCCTATAGCCCTGAGTCTCTTACCGGGTGGGTGCAGTTCTGCAATTTGCAGGTATGTCTCGGTCCGGAATGCAGGAGGCAGGGGCAGACTGAGCCGTGGTAGCACGGGCTCCAGCTTGGCCCTCGCCTCCACCTGATGTATGGGGAGGCTCTCTGAGTACCCTGATGTATAGGGAGGAACTCTGGGGACCCTGATATATGGGGAGGTTCTCTGGGGAACCTGATGTATAGGGGGGTTCTCTGGGGAGCCTGATGTAAGGTGGGGCTCTCTGTGGACCCTGATGTAAGGAAGAGGCTCTCTGTGGACCCTGATGTAAAGAAGCGGCTCTCTGGAGACCCTGATGTAAGGAAGGGGCTCTCTGGAGACCTTGATGTAAAGAAGGGGCTCTCTGGAGACCCTGATGTAAGGAAGGGGCTCTCTGGGGTCCCTGATGTAAGGAAGGGCCTCTCTGGGGATCCTGATGTAAGGAAGGGCCTCTCTGGGGACCCTGTTGTAAGGAAGGGACTCTCTGGGGACACTGATGTAAATGGGGGGGCTCTCTGGGGACCCTGATGTAAGGGGGATTCGCACTCAGAAATGTAACAATGTTCATATATATATATATACACACACACACATGCAAACATGTATATTATATACATGTGTATGCCCGCTCAAGCGTATGACTCTACTTTAGTGCTATGGGCTCTAGCCCCAAATCTTTTGTAGACCTAGCAACGCCCCTGGAGTGAACATATTCCTCTTTGGAGGACATAAGGGGTGTTGCCACATTCCTCTTTGGAGGAGATAAGGGGGGGTGGCCACATTCCTCTTTGGAGGGGATAAGGGGTGTGGCCACATTCCTCTTTGGAGGAGATAAGGGGGAGTGGCCACATGCCTCTCTGGAGGAGATAAGGGGTGTAGCCACATTCCTCTTTGGAGGAGATAAGGGGTGTGGCCACATTCCTCTTTGGAGGCAATAATGGATGTGTTTAATTCTTCCTTCCTTTTCCTTCCATTTCCATTTTGGAGGAGACAAGGACTGTGACTATCCTTCTTTTGAAGAGACAAGGGGTGTGTCCTTTTCCTCTTTGGGGGAGACTAGGGGTGTGACTATCTTTTTTTGGAAGAGATAAGGGGTGTGCCCTTTTTCCTCATTGGGGGAGACAAGGCGTGATCATTCTTCTTTGGAGACAATAAGGGGTAACAGACTCAACCGGGACAGGGGCTTTTGGAGTAGACTGTAGGCTAGCCTCTTGCCTACTGACTATGGACCCTGGCAATTGAGAGGGCTCTATTCCTCGGTAGGCGTGTGCCTGGGGGACCTTTGGAGTAGTTTTATTTTGGATACAAGTCCATGTCTCTCCGCAACACACAGACTCTGAGAACTGAAGTTCCCAGACTCAGATTTGGGGACTCTATGGTTTTTGGGATATAGAATCAACAGCTCAAACCAGCACTGACTACTTCAACCCCCTCCTAGACTCAGAGCTGAAGAGTATAATCGGCTCAAAACAACATGTTGCTGGGGTCTCCTGCTGTTATGTGTAATATCTTTAATGTGTTATATGTTTACTACTATAATGTGTACCTGTGTTTGCCTATCCCGTCTAGGTGTGAAGTGTCTTTCTCCCATTGTGTCATTTCCCCATTGTGTGCCTCCTAGGTGTGCATTCCCATTGTTATTTGAGTCACCATTTGTTTCTGTCTGTCTGCTAATCCACCTGGAGATTCCTACAAGATGTGTTTAGTCTTGTGTCAACTGTGCCTTGTTACCTAACCCTTGTAGGATGTTTACCCCAATGTGTAATATTTGTTTTTATTGTTCATGTGGTGACTGACCCTATTTTTGAAACGTATAAAAACCTGTATTTCTGTTCAGTAAAGCGATTCTTTTGGTTTTACCTTAACATCTTGTCTGTGTACCAGTGGAGGCTGGTGTTGTTTTTTTTTTTTTTGGGGGGGGGGGCGGCAAACAACCACCCCCCCCCCCCCCC
>BLSH010298453.1:222441-233810 GCA_018402905.1 Glandirana rugosa | reverse complement strand
CCACGCAAAAGATCGTCCCAGACGATCCACTCCATTTTAAATCAGTCCGGACTCACCCCCCCCCCCCCCCCGATGGGGGTGACCTCCCAGGTAAAGGCCTCCACAGCGCCTCTGTTATATCTCCATACTTCCTCCCGACACTTCTCCTCCTAGATTGGGCTGACTCAGAGTATTTAAGGAGGCCTGCCCCCTGCCAATCCTGCTTGGGGATTGGTCAGGGCTAATTAAAACAATCCAGATGGCTCCACCTATCTCCCAGCTCTCTGAGCAGAAACCTTCCCCAGGTTTCTAGAAAGAAGTGGGAGGTGCTGTTCACCTCATCTGTCAAGTCCACTCAATCCTCCCTGAGCCTCTACTCCTGGCTCAGATCAAAACATTCAAGCCTACTCTTACACTCAGGCCTGACTAAATTTTACCTCACCTAGCAGACCCTGCTAGAAAACGCACCTACCCTATGGGGGTGCTACATATCTAAATTGTTTATTTAGCTGCTCACCTCCCATAATTAAAGGATCATAGACTTCCAACCCAAATCCCTCCAAAGAGGATGATACTCTGACCTCTGAGATAATGCAGAGCTCAAATCCCTGAGAAAATCCTTGAGAAACCCTGGACTAGAGGAGGAAGGATTCCTCCCGAGGATGAGCACCTCGGGCTTTGCATTTCACCATGGTACAATTCATTCGGTCATGAAAATATTCTTTTAAATCCAGAGAGGATGCACAAACTGCTAAACAGGGATGAGACGAATGCCCTGGGTACAGCTTAAATGTTGTTTGCCAAACTTCAAAGTTCGAATGCCGTACCTGAATCCCACTGAAATCAATGGGAGCCGAATCTGTCTAATAAAAAATGTCCATTGTCTGGGCTAAACACTGCTCTAGGGAACATGGACCAATAAAAAAACAAAAAAACTAAATGAAAGAAATCCATTCAGCCAGGAGCAATGATTTTTTTTTTTTAATGCTTAAAGTGAAACATTAAAAAATACCCAATTCCTTTAAATAACATGCCTGGGGGGTGTAAGACGCGCGCATCCCTGCACTGCTGGTGGCAGCGTGTACCCGGGACACAGCTCGTCACCGCGGGGGTAAATAGCCATTGGGAACGGCTGTTTACCACACGATCGGCCGTGACAAAGTCACGGCTGGTCACAAATGGTACTGCCCCCATTCACACGGCGCATGCGCACGATCGCGAGCACGCTGCCCGTGCGTGTCGGTGGCAGCGTGTTCCCGGGAACACTGCCTGTCATCGACACTAGTAAACAGTCATTGGCCAGTGGCTGTTACCATGTGATCGGCAGTGATCCATTCACAGCCGATCACAAATGTAAACAAAGATCGGTAACTAGCTGTTACCAGCTCTTCTCTCCTCACACACCACTTCCAGTGTGAGGAGAGGAGAGCAAGGATCAGTGAGTTACCGATCTGTGTCTGTAATATACTGTACCAACACCTGCCACCCTTCAGTGACCATGGCCTGTCACCCATCACCATTCAGTGACCACCGCCTGTCATCCGTCGCCCATCAGTGACCACCACCTGTCACCCATCACCCATCAGTGACCACCACCTGTCACCCATCAGTGACCACCACCTGTCACCCCTCACCCATCAGTGACCACCACCTGTCACCCATCAGTGACCACCGCCAGACACCTGTCACCCATCAGTGACCACCACCTGTCACCCCTCACCCATCAGTGACCACCACCTGTCACCCATCAGTGACCACCGCCAGACACCTGTCACCCATCAGCGTCCACCGCCTGTCAGCCATCAGTGACCACCGCCTGTCACCCGTCACCTCTCAGTGACCACCACCTATCACCCGTCACCCATCAGTGACCACCACTTGTCACCGGTCACCCATCAGTGACCCCCGCCTGTCACCTCTCAGTGACCACCCCCTGTCACCCGTCACCCATCAGTGACCACCGCCAGATACCCATCATGCATCAGTGACCACCACCTGTCACCCATCAGTGACCACCACCTGTCACCCATCAGTGATCACCACCTGTCACCCATCAGTGACCACCACCTGTCACCCATCAGTGATCACCACCTGTCACCCATCAGTGATCACCACCTGTCACCCATCAGTGACCACCGCCAGACACCTGTCACCCATCAGTGTCCACCGCCTGTCACCCATCAGTGACCACCGCCAGACACCTGTCACCCATCAGTGTCCACCGCCTGTCACAAATCAGTGACCACTGCCAGTCACCTGTCACCCATTAGTGACCATCGCCTGTCACCCATCAGTGACCACCACTTGTCACTCATCAGTGACCACCGCCTGTCATCCATCAACGACCACTGGCAGACACCCATCTGTGACCACTGCCAGTGACTCATCAGTAGGGACATTTCCCGTGGCAATAAGCTTACTATAAGTACATCTTTCAGTCTTGAATTCAACAATGTTAAAAATATTGTATTGAAGTATCTACCTGTCCTTTTTGGTGATGATATTTGTGCCAGTCTTCTCAGAGATGGAATAAACGTTGTGTCGAGACGAGCACCCTCTTTGGGGGGTTATCTATCACCTAGCTTGTTCCAACAGGTTAAGACTAAGCAACCACCTACTTGGCTACACTTCAGGGGCAACTATCGCTGCGGAGCGACTGAGCGTCCCTGTTGTAGCCATATCATTGGAGGGGACGTTGTGCGCTCGCATTCAGCAAATAGAGAACATAGGACCCAGTCTTTCTATAATTGCAACACTAAATATGTTGTGTATGTCATCACTTGTAAATCTTGTCATATACAATACATAGGGCGTACAACTAGAAGATTGCGTGACAGATTTTATGAGCATCTATATAATATTGAAAAGGAGGAACACAGAGTGACCAATGTGGGACGACATTTCAGGGATGTCCATGGAGGCAGCACTTCAGAAGTGGGGGTGCAAATCATAGAGAAAATGAGGGTGCCCAAAAGGGGTGGGGATCTCTCCAAACTTCTCTGTAAACGGGAGGTTTATTGGATTTTTTATTTTGGTACTCGTATTCTGTTGGGTCTTAATTATGAGTGGGACCTTACCCATTTTTATGAGTAGCTATGTCTTCACGTTCCCAAGATTTTTGTCTACCTCTTTTTTTGTTTCCTTTTTTGTGTCTTTGCAGCTTCCTCTTCTTGAATCTCCTTGGGTGTGGCGATCGATATTACATCTGATGATCGTATGTCCGAGAAGACATTTAGATGGCTTCATGATTTTGTTGCGTGTGGTTTTATCCTGGTGACTACAGCCCTCAATGTATGGTTGTTTCTATAATGATTAAGTTCTATGATGAAACGGTCTTCAGTATTGTTAAGGACGTTATATAGCCAGTGCAGTTACCCTATAGGGTTAGTTTTTATCTCCACATAATATATTTTATATATACAATCAATATGGGTACACACGGCTTATGTGTGTGTTCCTTTGGGTGCACCGTGTGGAGCCGTCCGCGGGAAAGATTTTTTTTTTTAAATGCTTATCGATCACAGTTTTTGATTGTGAGTCTTTTCGTGTTGGGCTGTGATTGGGTCTACGTCACTGATATTTAATTTATTTGAGGCCATTCCTCACGCCTTCGTTTCTCTGTCAGGATTATTGTATTTATTTGTTTCCTTTTATTTACACCTATATATTCACAAAATGTTTTTTCTTTCTATGGAAGCGATACACAATGTCCATTCTTTTTTCTGTGTCTGTTTAATGTTTATTTTTATGTGTGCATGCAATTGTATAATATGTTTTTGTTATGTACATTTATGGTCATTTCTTTTTTGTCACATGCTAATGATTTTAACTTTGTTGTTAGCAATGTCTGCACCTGTACCTTGTTTGAAGAGAAGCTAGCCTACTCCCCAATTACTGTTAAGGCCTCATACACACGGACGTTTTTTGACGTCGGCGTTTTCTGCAGCTATCCATGTTAGTCAATGGCCCCATAAAAACGCAGACGTTTTTGAGCTGTAGACGGCCAGCGCGTTCTGAGGCTATAACGTTTTGGCGTTTTTGACGCCGACGCTGCAAAACGCCAACTAATACTGTACCGGCGTTAACCGGCGTTTTTTGACGCCAACATTTTTAGATTGAAAAATAGCAAAGGGATGATTTTTTTTAAAGAACGCCTATTGACGGCGACGCTCACTAACGCCAATGCATAACGCCGAAAAAATGCTGATTTTTTTTTCTCTGACGTCGGGCCCGACGTCTTGTTAATTTTTTTTTAAACGTCCGTGTGTATGAGGCCTTATTGTTTCAACTTCTGATGGTGGTGGAGTGGCTATTGCTTATTTAACCACTTCCGCCCCGGAAGAATTTCCCCCTTTAGGACCAGAGCACTTTTTGCGATTCGGCACTGCGTCGCTTTAACTGACAATTGCGCGGTCGTGCGACGTTGTACCAAAACAAAATGTGCGTCCTTTTTTTTCTCACAAATAGAGCTTTCTTTTGGTGGTATTTGATCCCCTCTGCGTCATTTCTGATCACCGCTATAAACAAAAGAAGAGCGACAATTTTGCAAAAAAACCCACATTTCTTACTTTTTGCTAAAATACAAATCCAAAAAAATGTATAAAAAACATTTTTTTCATCGGTTTTGGCCGATTTATATTCTTCCTCATATTTTTGGTAAAAAAATTACAATCTGCGTTTATTGATTGGTTTGCGCAAAAGTGGCCGCATTTATGGATGATGAGAATTCAGTTCTGGGGTTTTTATTTATTTATTTTTACTAGTAATGGCAGCGATCTGCGATTTTTAGCGGTACTGCGATATTGCGGCGGACATGTTGGACCATTTTGACACTTTTTTGGGACCATTGGCATTTATACAGCGATCAGTGCTATAAAAATGCACTGATTACTGTGTAAATGTCATTGGCAGTGAAGGAGTTAACCTGCAGGGGGCGCTCTAAGGGTTAACTGTGTTCCCTGGGCGTGTTCTAACTGTGTGTGGGCTGCCCTGGCTGGGGGGAGGGGAGTGATCACGGTTTCCATATACAGGAAGCCTGTGATCACCGCCCTTCCCCCTCTAACAGAACGGAGACCCGTGTTTACTTACACGGACCTCCGTTCTTTCACTGCGGGGGGGGGCATCGCGGGTAGCCAGCGGCAATCAAGTCTGCCCTATCCACTCCCTGCCCCCCCAACACAGTGAGCGTGCGAACGTGCCTCCGGCGGCGCGCGCGCTCACAGTGAGAGATATCGCAGCCGCTGTCATATGACGGCAGTTTGCGATATCGAGCCACTTTGCCGCCATCAGACGCCGGTCGATGATCAGCAAGTGGTTAAATGATGTACTTTGTGCAAAATCTTTGTAATGAGTAAGCTTGTGTTCGAGTGAAACGCGTCTACCCAGTGTCCTGTACCCTGTATGGCTTTTCTTCAATTTACACATTAACCAGCATTGGTCGTGGAGTGCCGCCGTTTGTTGTACTCTCCTGATTTTGCAGTGGCGAGCCGGAGGCGGGTATTGGATTGCCGGTGAGCAGTTTGGAGCGGTGTGATATACCTGCTATTTCATCAGTGACTGTCACCTGCCGCCCATCTGCCACCCGTCGCACAGCCCATCAGTGACCGTCACCTGCCACCCATCGCACAGCCATGTCCAAAAGAGTATATACTAGTGAGGAGGCATTCCAGATCCTCTCCATGACTGATGAGAGCAGCGGGGAGCTCTCAACAGAATCCAATACCAATTCTGATTTCCAAATCAAATTCTGCATTTGAACCAATTGACAGCAGCGGATCAGAAAATGAATCGGAGGAAGAATGGGTCCCTCCTAAAAGGGCGCTGCACTCTGGAAACCAGGCAGCCGCCAGCAACCAGGATCACAATGCCAGGCCCAGTACCAGCACTGCCACCAGCAACCAGGATCACATTGCCAGGCCCAGTACCAGCGCTGCCGCCAGTGATAGGCCCCAAGAACAAATGCCCAGTACTAGCGCTGCCACATCACGCCCAAGTACCAGCACTGGAGTATCACATCCACCAAGAGCCCTGCTACATACCTCGCAGATGGTCTTGCCAACCCAACATGGCTGCCTTTCCGGCTCGGGAGCAGCAAGAATTCTCCCTTTCACCGCACAGCCAGGTGTGCAGGTCAATACCCAAATTTTCAAAGAATTTAATTGTTTTTATCTTTTTGCCTGACACATTGCTGCAGTTTATTGAGGACCAGACCAATTTATATGCCCAGCAATATATTTCCATTAACCCCCAATCATCATATCCCCGTCCATTTGAATGGAGAGATTTGACATTGGAAGAGTTTAAATTGTTTATGGGCCTCACCATAAACATGGAGCTTACAAAAAAAAAATTAAAGACATGCCTACTAGTCCACCCACCCTATCCACCACATGGCCATTTATTATTCCGTAACTCCCAGATCCCGATACGAAATGATTATGCGCTTCCTTCATTTAAGCGACAACACTCAGTGCCCTCCCCGTAATCATCCAAGTTGTAATAAATTACATAAAAAATTCGCCCACTGATAAATTTCTTTTCCCAACGATTTTCAGAACTCTATGTCCCAGCAGCATATTTGTATGGATGAGTCCCTGGTACCCTAGGAATAAAGCAATATATTCCTAGAAAAGGGGTTAGATATGGAGTTAAATTTTATAAACTTTGTGAGAGAGCCACGGGATATCTGTATGCATTCCGCATATATGAAGGAAGAGATTCCCAGCTCCAGCCCCCTGAGTGCCCGACCTACACGGCACATCTGCTAAAATTGTATGGGACCTGGCTTACCCAATGCTGAACAAAGGATGCCATATATACCTTGATAATTTCTACACCAGCTTGCCCCTTTTCAAACCCTGGCCTGCGGAACCATAAGAAAGAATAGGAAGGGCTTTCCACAATCCATCGTAAACAAGAAACTGCGAAAGGGTGAAAGAGCAACTTTGCGACAATGACCTTGTACTAACTATAGACAATATTGCTGCCTGCTGCCTGGAAAATTACTATTGCTGTCGCTAAGCACATTCCTGTCTGCTGCCTGGACCAATGCTATCCTGGACACTATTAAAACCACAGGTAATACTTTTTTTTACCCGTTCCTCAATAGAACTTATTTTGGAGTGTAATTCTTGGTATGTACATGCTATGTGTTAGAAATATGAAGGGCCTTCAAAAATGATAGGTTGTCAGGAAATGATATGTGTAATTTATGCTCCTAGAACGCCTGATGGTACTACTTGGATGTTGGGTCTCTGTATGTGGCCAGGCTGTGTAAAAGTCTTACACATGTGGTATCGCCATACTCAGGAGGAGTAGCAGAATATATTTTGGGGTGCCATTTTTGTTATGTACATGTTATGTGTTGGCAATATCTTATAAATGGACGACTTTGTGTAAAACAAAGTGCGTTTTATAGATAGATTATACATTGGGGTGTTTGCTTTCCAAAATGGGGTCATTTTATGGGCAATTCCATTGTCTTGGTGCACCAGGCCCTTCAAAAGTGTAATAGGGGGTTGAGAAATGAGATGTGTAATTTATGCTTGTAGAACGCTTGAAGGTGCTACTTCAATGTTGGGCTTCTGTATGTGGCCAGGCTGTGTAAAAGACTCACACATGTGGTATCCCCATACTCAGGAGTAGCAGCAGAATGTATCTTGGGGTGTTGTTTTTGCTATGTACATGCTATGTGTTGGAAATATATTATAAATGGACCACTCTGTGTAAAAATAAAAGCTTTTTCATTTTCTTTCTAGGTTTTTCGAAGACTTGTGGAAAAAAAATGAACCGTTCAAAAGGACTCATAATGCCTCATAGAATATATGTTGGGGTGTTTGCTTTCAAAAATGGGGTCATTTTGTGGGTAATTCCATTGTCCTGGTGCTCCAGGGCCTTCAAAAGTGTAATAGGTCATTAGGAAATTAGATGTGAAATTTTTGCTCCTAGAATACCTGACGGTGCTCCCTGCATGTTGGGCCTCTGTATGTGGCCAGGCTGTGAAAAAGTCTCACATATGTGGTATCGCCATACTCGGGGCGAGTAGCAGAATTTATTTTGGGGTGTAGGTGCAAATATGCCTATGCCATGTGAGAGAAATAACGTATTAATATGACAATTCTGTTAAAAAAAAAAATAATAATAATAATCTTCATTTTGCAAAGAATTGTGGGAAAAAATTACAACTTCAAAGAACTCACCATGCAACTTACTAAATACCTCGGAATGTCTACTTTCCGAAAAGGGGTCATTTGGGGGGTATTTGCACTTTCCTGGCTTGTTAGGGTCTCAAGAAATGAGATCGGCCGTCAGTACATCAGGTGTGATCAATATTCAGTGATTGGCACCATAGTTTTTAGACTCTATAACTTTCACACAGACCAAATAATATCCACTAATTTGGGTTATTTTTACCAAACACATGCAGCAGTATAAATTTTTGCCAAAATTTATGAAGAAAAATTACTAATTTGCTGAATTTTATGACACAAATTTCATATGGGTACAGTGTTGCATGACTGAGTAATTGTCATTCAAAGTGCGATAGCGCTGAAAGCTGAAAAATAGCCTGGACAGGAAGGGGGTTTAACCTCTTGAGATCCGCGTTATAGACGAAAGACGGCTACAGTGCGGATCTCAATCTCCGGGTGGACGTCTATTGACGTCCACCACTTTGCACGCTCCCAGCGCGCACTCACAGGTGCTGCGTGGACATGCACGCGGGTCGGGTGGACTCGATGTCCGCTCCTTACCCGCGATCGCTTGCGGAGCTGCAGAACGAGGAACCGCCAATGTAAACACGGCAGTTCTCCGTTCTGTGAGAGGGGGACAAGCAGATCTACTGATCCCTGTCACTGGGATCAGTTAGATCTGTTATGTCCCGGCCAGCCCATCCCCCCCACAGTTAGAACACACCCAGGGAACACTGTTAACCCCTTCACTGCCCCCTGCAGGTTAACGCCTTCACTGCCAATGACATTTATACAGTAATCAGTGGACATTTAAATTTCTGATCGCTGTATAAATGTCATTGGTCCCAAAAAAAGTGTCAAATATGTCCCACATGTCCGCTGCAATATCGCAGTCCTGATAAAAATCGCAGATCGCCGCCATTACTAGTAAAGAAAAAAATAATAAAAACGCCATAAATCTATTCCCATAGTTTGTAGACGCAATTGCTTTTGTGCAAACCAATCAAAATACGCTGATTGCGATTTTTTTTTTACCAAAAATATGAGGAAGAATATAAATCGGCCAAACCCAATGAATAATTTTTTTTTTATATTTTATTTTTGGATATTTATTAGAGCAAAAAGTAAAAAATATTGTTCTTTTTTCAAAACCGTCGTTCTTTGTTTGTTTATAGCGCAAAAAATAAAAACCGCAGAGGTGATCAAATACCACCAAAAGAAAGCTCTATTTGTGGGGAAAAAAGGACATCAATTTTGTTTGGGTACAACGTCGCACGACCGCGCAATTGTCATTCAAATAGTGACAGCGCTGAAAGATGAAAATTGGTCTGGGCAGGAGGGGGGGTTTAAGTGCCCAGTAAGCAAGAGGTTAAGTGGCTGGTATCGCGGTGGTTAAAACCACTTGCCGGCGGCTGATCGGCAAATGACGGCGACAAAGTGGCTCTGTAACGCGGATCGCCGTCATATGACGGCGGCCGCGAGATCGAGCCCAGTGAGCGCGCGCGCGCCGCCGGAGGCGCGCCCGCGCGCTCACTGTGTCCGGGGGGGGCCAGGCAGCGGGTGCGGCGGAGTCGATCTCCGCCGGCCACCCGCGATGCCCCCCCCCCCGGAGTGAAGGAGCGGAGGTCTGTGTAAGTAAACACGGATCTCCGTTCTGTGAAGGGGGAAGGGCTGTGAACACAGCCTTCCTCTACATGGACGCTGTGATCACTTCCCTTCCCCTGCTAGGGCAGTCCCCCCACAGTTAGAACGCCCAGGGAACACTGTTAACCCTTAGAGCGCCCCCTGCAGGTTAACCCCTTCACTGCCAATGGCATTTACACAGTAATCAGTGCATTTTTATAGCACTGATCGCTGTATAAATGCCAATGGTCCCAAAAAAGTGTCAAAATGGTCCGACATGTCCGCCGCAATATCGCAGTACCGCTAAAAATCGCAGATCGCCGCCATTACTAGTAACATATAAAAAAATAAAAACCCCAGAAATGAATTCTCATCATTCATAAACGCGGCCACTTTTGCGCAAACCAATCAATAAACGGCGATTGCGATTTTTTTTTTATCACAAATATGAGGAAGAATATAAATCGGCCAAAACCGATGAAAAAAAATGTTTTTTTATATTTTTTTTTGGATTTGTATTTTAGCAAAAAGTAAGAAATTTGGGTTTTTTTGCAAAATTGTCACGCTTCTTTTGTTTATAGCGGCGATCAGAAATGACACAGCGGTGATCAAATACCACCAAAAGAAAGCTCTATTTGTGGGAAAAAAAGGACGCAAATTTTGTTTGGGTACAACGCCGCACGACCGCGCAATTGTCAGTTAAAGCGACGCAGCGCCGAATCGCAAAAAGGGCTCCGGTCCTAAAGCTGGAAATCCTTCCGGGGCTGAAGTGGTTAATCTATTTTTTTTTTCTTAATAATTTCATATTGATAAGTTACAGAAAGGAGGAAGGGAAGAAAAAAAAGGAAAACAAAAATATTTCCATGTACAAAAAAACTCAAAAATGTATATATGTGTATTTTTATATAAAGCAACGTCCTCTAATTTTTCCCTGCTCTTTTTAAAATTGCTATGGATTTCCTAACTAAATATAGGGTAATAACTTGTACCATTCCCATTCATTAATACATAGGCCACTCAAGAGAGAAAAGAAAAAAAAATAGGGAAAATAAATAAATAAATAATTGAAGGGAGAGCGCTTATCAGCCAGCTTCTTAAAAAATAAATAAATAGCACAAAGACCCCCTCCTCCATAAAGAAGACCCGTTACCTATAGAAACATAGAAAAGTGACGGCAGAAAAAGACTGAGTAGTCCATCGAGTCTCTGCCCCTTTTTATTTACTTATTTATTTTTTATTTTTTATTTTTTTTATTTTTTTTATATTTTTGTTTTACATTAACCTTGTTGTCTGACTATGGATTTATGTTTATCCCAAGCATGTTTGAAGCCATTTCAAACTATCTGATAGAGGGCTTGTTAAGTTAAATAAGTATACGATGTACAAAAAATACATTTTAATCAAATAAATTTAAATAGTAAAAAAAAGTAAAAGCAAATACGTGCAAATAAAAAATGCGCCCATAGGTCTCACACGCATGCTGTATGTAAACAGCAATTGCACCAGATAAGTATCGCTGCAAAAGTCAGAACACACCCTGGATACCCTCGTAAAAAATAAACGTGCATAAACGAAAAT
>BLSH010298453.1:122922-140101 GCA_018402905.1 Glandirana rugosa | reverse complement strand
GGAAACCACCAAAAGAGACACTTAAGATAAGGACCTAGCTCACGTCAGGTTCCTCATTGATGTTATATTATGTATTTTAAAGTACTAGTATAAACTAAGGCTTCATGGTAAGCCCGGGCTTTCGTTGTGTCGATCTTCATCCTTGTTGCATAGGGTGGCAGCCAAGATTTGCAGTGCTACAAATCATTGGATGGCAGAAGTTCGAGGTTCGAGAGTCTCTTTCTGCCGGGACGTACAGATGGACGAACGTAGCAATGGCCACATTGGAAAGACTATGCATGCCTGTGTATTCTTTAGTTCTCTTTTGATACAAAATTGTCATACAGAGCCGATAGCTTGGACTGCACTCGATCCAGGAATAGAATTCACAGAGAAAACCACCAAAGGCTCCATTCAAATCATTGCAGTGCATTGGCATGTAGGCATGCATTATGCCGAACCAAATTTTAATTAATATTTAATATTCAAGATTCCCGACCCCCCTCCCCATCCATCCATGTGTCCCTGATTTATTTTGTTGGAAAATCACTTTGAAAAACACCCAGCCCCCACCCCCCCTAGTATATCTAACTGTGGCCATCTTGAGTAAGGGCAGATAATTCATGTAAATTACGTCCTGGAATCCATCTGCCCTTAGCTCAGGCATGAAGGCAGGAGGGTGTGTTTAGCTGAGAAAGCCCCTCCTCCAATGAAGACTCCTGGGATGTATGACATAATTTTGGCCTAGGCCAGAAATCAGGAAGTGACTGAAGAAATGTAAAAAAATAAAAGTAAATATAGTCTCCCTTCCTATCTATTTACTAATGCTGGCAGCATCAGGATTACAGAGATCATGCAGATTTGCATTAACCAGTACATTTAATTGAACTGACTGCCTAATGTACCAAAAAAGAATGTAACGCAGGGCATACAAGGCATGATAGTGGGCTTTCAAGCAGTCTGGCCTGCTGCAATGCACTTACATTGGCAAGGTGCATTAAGGGTGCCATTCAGAATGAGCAGTCCCATTAATGCGCGCAACATGCAGCGCCTTATGTTGTGGTAATGTGAGCGGCAACGTGCGTGTTACCACAGCGCAATTGTGTTAACAGGGCTTTATGGAGAAGTGAAATGGTCAGATAGCTATCTAAGGATGTGGTTATAGACGTGTGCAAGGGGTGTGCCAGGTGTGCCTGGGCACACCCTAATCACTGCATGTGGTGCTGAATCCCCCTATTGCCCATGTTGCGCTCCTAGAATGGAGAGTGTGGGAAGGGTCTAGTAAATATGCCATTTACTGGCCCCTTCCTTTTCTAAATGAGCACAGTGAACACACTCGCTGTGTTCATTCATAACCGAAGCATAGTAAACTGTGTTTAGTATGCCTCAGTATGTGAATGAACAGGAAGCCGCTCAGCACAGAGGCACTTCCCATTCATTCACTGTCCAGTGCAGCTGAGGCTGCAGAGAAAGCCATGTGTGTTTGAGCTTTGGGGTGCGCACACCTATGGATGTGGTTCTTCCAGCTCTACTTCTCCTTTGACTTACAGGGGTGCACTTAGTTCTGTACTCCTGTGACCCAGATCAGTCCCTATTGTCGGCTGACATCAGCTGGTCCAGACTCTGAAGGGATCCCGACAATAATGTTGGGATCCGCCCACATGCCTGACCGGCATCTGACTCAGCCTTTCAGTGCGCCACTGGTAGCCTGTGCCAGCCCTCCCCGCCCCCTGCACAGCCCGGCTGAGCACTGGGCAGAAGCCCGGTGACTGACAGTCGCCCCTCTCTGCTCACTGAAGACTGAGAACTGAGCGATCAGCGGTCTTTGATCACTCCGTTCTCGGTCGCAGAAGCACCGGAGGGGACAGATGCAGAATTGGATCGATGTGTAGCTCAAAGCTCCAAAATGCTCAACATCCCAGAATCCCGTGGGTTTTAAAGCCTAACTACTCCAGGTTTACTGTCGCTTTAACCAGCTCATTTGGGCCAAGCTGGCCCAATTAAACTATTTGCTACACTAACAGGTGTGCCCCCTGAATTAATACAAAGCTTCCTCTAACTGGCTGAAATCATGAAGTCCTCCGCCCACCTCTCTGTCTCAGCCAATCAGAGGAAGCTTTGTACTGTATTCATTCAGAGAATACAAAGCTTCCTGTGAATGGCTGAGCAGCACTCAGCTTCACTCTATTCTTGTCCCCCTGACGGAGCGCAGTGCTGTATACTGTATATAGCTGAGACAATAGTGGGCCTGCATCTGTTAGTGTAGCGAATTGTTCCTTTGGGCCAGCTTGGCACGGACTAACTAGTTAACCACTTGCCCACTGCCCGCCGTGGTTTGACAGCGGCAAAGTGGTTCGTTATCGCGAAACGCGTCACCTGATGGTGGCTGTGATAGCGAGTATTGAGAGCGCGGGGGGGGCCATGGAGCGGGTAGGGCGGACCCGATCTCCGCCGGCTACCCGCGATGGCTCCCCCCGCAGTGAGAGAACGGAGGTCGGTGTAAGTAAGCACGGATCTCCGTTCTGAAAGAGGGGGATGGGATGTGATCACAGGATTCCTGTATATGGGAGCCATGATCATTCCCCTCCCACTGCCAGCCCAGCCCCCATACAGTAAGAACACCCTGAGGGAACTCAGTCAACCCTTAGAGCGCCCCCTGCAGGTTAACCCCTTCACTGCCAATGGCATTTACACAGTAATCAGGGCATTTTCATCGCTGTATAAATGCCAATGGTCCCAAAAAAGTGTCAAAATGGTCCGACATGTCCGCCGCAATATCGCAGTACCGCTAAAAATCGCAGAT
Source organism: Glandirana rugosa (assembly GCA_018402905.1). Lineage (NCBI taxonomy): Eukaryota > Metazoa > Chordata > Amphibia > Anura > Ranidae > Glandirana > Glandirana rugosa. The sequence goes on along the minus strand of BLSH010298453.1, from coordinate 137,319 downwards.
CGCCGCCATTACTAGTAAAGTATAAAAATAAAAAAAAACCCATAAATGAATTCTCATCATTCATAAACGCGGCAACTTTTGCGCAAACCAATCAATAAACGCCGATTGCCATTTTATTTTACCAAAAATATGAGGAAGAATATAAATCGGCCAAAACCGATGAATAAATTTTGTTTTTTTATATTTTTTTTTATTTATATTTTAGCAAAAAGTATGAAAAATTGTTTTTTTTTTTTGCAAAATTGTCGCTCTTCTTTTGTTTATAGCGGCGATCAGAAATGACGCAGTGGTGATCAAATACCACCAAAAGAAAGCTCTGTTTGTGGGGAAAAAAAGGACGCCAATTTCGTTTGGGTACAACGTCGCACGACCGCGCAATTGTCAGTTAAAGCGCCGCAGCACAAAAAGTGCTCTGGTCCTAAAGGGGGAAATCCTTCTGGGGCTGAAGGGGTTAAAGGGACAGTATACATGGATTTAGGCTTTAATTGTTCCTGGTCACACCTGGGCATCGTCTTCCTTCAAGCTTGCAGTTGGAAAAAGTCTGTGAGCTTTTACTTTCTTGCTCCTTAACTTTTCTGCTCTTTTCTGTGTTTGGAAAGCTGCCTTGCCCAGTAAGCACTGATGATGGCACAACACATTACAGGGAACAATATATAAATGGCAGTTGTATCTTCTGCTGGTCACTGCAGTTCTCGGATGGCGTTGTGCAGCTTTGTTGGCCAGAAATATATTTCCAGGCTTAAACGTTTTATGCTCTGATCTTCTCTCTGATTTTATCTACGGGTGTATATACAGTGAAAAAGTATTCATACCCCTTAAATTCCCCACGTTTTCTCATGTTACAGCCAAACACGTAAATGTATTTTATAGGGATTTTATGTGATAGACCGACACAAAGTGGCTCATAATTGTGAAGTGGAAGGAAAATGATAAATGATACAAATAAATCTGTGAAAAGTGTGGGGGGCATTTGTATGGCGCCCCCCGGAGTCAATAATTTGTAGAACCGCCTTTCTCTGCAATTACAGCTGGCAGTCTTTTTGGGGAAGTCTCTGCCAGCTTTGCCCATCTATAGAGGAGATTTCTGCCCATTCTTCTTTGCAGAATCCCCCAAGCTCTGTCACATTGGATGGAGAGCATCTGTGATCAGCAATTTTCAAGTCTTGCCACAGATTCTAAATGGGATTTAGGTCTGGTCTGTGACTGGGCCATTCTAACCCATGAATGTGCTTTGATCTAAACCATTCCATTGTAGCTCTGGCTGGATGTTTAGGGTTGTTGTCCTGCTGGAAGGAGAACCTCCGCCCAGGTCTCAATTCTTTTGCAGACTCTAACAGGATTTCTTCTAAGATTGCCCTGTATTTGGCTCCATCCATCTTCCCATCAACTCTGACCAGCTTCCCTGTCCCTGCTGAAGAAAAGCATCCCCACACCATGATGCTGCCACCACCATGTTTCACAGTGGGGATGGTGTGTTCAGGGTAATGTGCAGTGTTCATGTTCCGTGGCACATAGGGGTTGATTTACTAAAGCTGGAGAGTACAAAAACTGGTGCACCTGTGCATGCTAGTCAATCAGCTTCTCAATCAAGCTTTGACAATAAAACCTCGAAGCTGATTGGTTTCTGTGTGGAGCTGCACCAAATTTTGCACTTTCAAGCTTTAGTAAATCAACCCCATAGAGTTTTGCTTTTAGGCCAAAAAGTTTAATTTTGGTCTCATCTGAGCAGAGCCCCTTCTTCCCCATGTTTGCTGTGTCCCCCACATGGCTTCCCGCAAACTGCAAACGGGACTTCTTATGGTTTTCTTTCACCAATGGCTTTCTTCTTGCCACTCTTCCATAAAGGGCAGATTTGTGGAGTGCACAACTAGAGCCTCGTACACACGAGCCGATGGTTGGTCAACCAAATGTCCAACTTTTGTCCAAATTGGGCGGTTTGGTTTAGCGTACTAACATGAATCAAGCGGCCAACAAAGCCGAAGGTAGTGACGTGTTCCGAGCCTATGACGAGGAAGTTCAGGTGAATGTGATCTGTGAATTACCAACACAGGTTACACCACCCAACACTTCCTGGATTCCGAGCATGCGTGTTTGGACTTCCAACTTTTGGTTGGTCAACTTCTGCACACACGAGCCAACAATCGGTCAACTCGTTTTTGGCCAGCACAAGTTTTCTAGTCTCGTCGTCCAACTTCTGTTGGACGACGATTGGAAATCGGGTGTAGAATCGTGCGTACTAACGATCGGATTTTCGGCCAACAGGCTGTTGAACGACTGTTGTTGACCGATAATCGGAACGTGTGTAGCCTTTATAGTTGTCCTGTGGACAGATTCTCCCACCTGAGCTGTGGATCTCTGCATCTCCTCCAGAGTTACCATAGACCTCTTGTCTTCTTCTCTGATGAATGCTCTCCTTGCCCGGCCGGCCAGGTCAGTTTAGGTGGACGGCCATGTCTTGGTAGGTTTGCAGTTGTGCCATACTCTTTCCATTTTCTGATGATGGATTGAACAGAGCTCCATGAGATGTTCAAAGCTTGGGATATTTTATTATAACCCAACCCTGCTTTATACTTACCCACAACTTTATCCCTGACCTGTCTGCTGTGTTCCTTGGCCTTCATGATGCTGTTTGTTCACTAAGGTTCTCTAACAAACCTCTGAGGGCTTTTTACTATTTACTAATTAGGTGACTTCTGAAGGCAATTGGTTCCACTAGATTTTAGTTAGGGGTATCGGAGTTAAGGGGGCTGAATACAAATGCCCCCCACGCTTTTCATATATTTATTTGTATCATTTATCATTTTCCTTCCACTTCACAATTATGTGCCACTTTGTGTCGGTCTATCGCTTAAAATCCCAGTAAAATACATTTACGTTTTTGGTTGTCACATGAGAAAATGTGGGGAATTTCAAGAGGGTATGAATACTTTTTCAAAACACTGTAACTATATCATCCCTGTTAGCTGGTTGCTATTTAGGGCGGAAGGATGTAGTCAGGTGATGGTTAAGGCTGCCCCAGCCAGGAAGTTGGGAGTTAATTGTATTTACCGGGTTTTTCTTGGCGGGTTTTCCTGGGTCCGACCTACCAGTTCTGTGTGCTATAAAAGGGATGGAGGTCCGCGCCCTAAAAGCTAAGGGGGTTCTTGTTGCTGTTCTGCTGGTTCGGTCCCAGCCGGTTTGGTTGGACCCGTTCCCTGCCGTTAAACGGAGCCTGGATTTCCAATGATGTGCTGAAATCGGAATTCCCACCACCCAGGAGGATTGTTGGGGCATGCAGTACCTTCTGATGGACTCTGCCAAAGATGTACTCTTTCCTGTGCAGGTATGCTGGGGCAGCCACAAGTCTGAGTTAGGGGCTCGGAATGTTAGGGAAATGTTTGCACTTTTTCGGGCTGCCGTTTGTATATGTCATGTTAATTTTGAACCTTTGCCTGGTCTGAAGTTACTAAAGGGGTGCAATGTAAGTAACCGGCACATATAGAGTGGAAAAATTGTTGTAGTGGGATGGGTATATTTAGGTGCGATACACAAATAATATGAGAAAAAATTAAATTACATGGTTTATTGGTATACAATATTAAAATTAATTAAAAAGATAGAAAACATCTCTGTTACACTGTCATATTAAATTCACAGATATAGCGGTATCATAGTCATGTTCCCAACATGTTTCGCCTATCAAGGCTTCTTCAGGGGATTTTGATGACCAATGTTAGTGAGCAAGCTACATCAAGATAAGTAACAGAATGTTACAGGATATCAGACATAATACATGATATAGTATGATATTTTGTATTATCATGTATTATGTCTGATGTCCTGTAACAATCTGTTACTTATCTAGATATAGCTTGCTCACATGTTCGTCAGGCAGTGGGGGCCGCTCCATTAGGGGCGCAGCCCCCCCGAATCCATGCACCCGGCCCCTAATCTCCATGCAGGGCACTGGACACATGGATTCTAATTTTTTTATTTTTTTTTTAGAAGCATGTGATTACAGCCTGAGGCTCTAATTGGCTTCAAAAAAGGGTGGGCTCGGGGCACAAAGCTTTGCGCCCCGAGCCGATCCAGTTGTGTAACAATAGCGAATTTATATTCGCTATTGTCTTCCTGATTCTCCACCTGGCCAATCTGAAAGTGGCTCCTGAGACCCGATTGGCCGGGAGTCTTAGGACGGGTCTCAGGACCCGCCTTCTGTTCAGCCACCTCGGCAGCAGTAATCTCTTCTTCCTAACCCAGGTGCAGCAGAGCATCGTCACCTCGTCCTCCTTCCTGCACCTCTACCGCAGTAAGGTATGGCTATCGATCATCTGGGGGGGCACAAGAGGATCATGGCTGGAGGGGTGTAGGGTTGTGCCTGTGGATCGCCCCTTTTTGATCGATCGAACAAACAGGAGCCACGGGAGGGGTCCGCTTGCCGCATCCCCCCCAAAATTTGGACAACCAGCCCCACTGGCAGCAGGGACTGTCGCTATTCTCAGCGAGCCACGATGCTCTACCCCCTTGGACAGAGCAGCTCCATTAACTTTCGTAATTTCATAGATCGGGGTGGACGTCATATGACATCCTCCTGGATTGCGATCACATGACAATTGTAAACAATGGATGGTTTCCTTGCATGCTATCCATTTTGTATAATTGTGTTGCTAGCTGTGATTGGTCACAGTGATCACATGGTACAGACAAGGCCAATCACAGCTAATCACAACAAAACAAACTGTCAGCAAAATGCTTGCTTATAGCAATGAAATTTAATGGTATAAACAATCATAAAGTGTAAAAAAAATCAAAAAGGTAAAAATAAAAGCAATTAAAAAAGAAAAAAAATTATTAAAATGTTGTTTGCTTGTTTTTTGTACTGTTACCAGTCAGCGTCTCTGATCAAGGCCACGCCAGTTATAGGATGACACTGTACTGTACTGGTGACACCCTGATCACCTCACACCAGTTATATGATGACACTGTACTGTACTGGTGACACCCTGATCACCTCACACCAGTTATATGATAACATTGTACTGTACTGGTGACACCCCGATCACCCCACACCAGTTATATGATGACACTGTACTGTACTGGTGACACCCTGATCACCTCACACCAGTTATATGATGACGCTGTACTGCACTGGTGACACCCTGATCACCTCACACCAGTTATATGATGACGCTGTACTGCACTGGTGACACTCTGATCACCTCACACCAGTTATATGATGTCACTGTACTGTACTGGTGACACTCTGATCACCTCACACCAGTTATATGATGTCACTGTACTGTACTGGTGACACTCTGATCACCTCACACCAGTTATATGAAGACACTGTACTGTACTGGTGCCAGCATGTAAAAAAAGAAACAAATGATAAATGTATTTTTTAACTTCTTAATTTTCCAAAAAATTATGACAAAAAAATGACAACTTCAAAAAACCAACCATGTCTCTTACTAAATACCTTGGACTGTTTACTTTCCAAAAAGGGGTCATCGCAGGGTATTTGTACTGCCCTGGCATTTTCTGGCCTCGAGAAATGAGATCGGCCGTCAGTACATCAAGATTGATCGATTTTCAGAGATACAATATCTCACAAAGTCAGTACACCCCTCACATTTGTGTAAATATTTTATTCTATCTTTCCATGTGACAACACTGAAGAGCTGACACTTTGCTACAATGTAAAGTAGTGAGTGTACAGCTTGTATAACAGTGTAAATTTACTGTCCCCTCAAAATAACTCAACACACAGCCATTAATGTCTAAACCGCTGGCAACAAAAGTCAGTACACCCCTAAGTGAAAATGTCCAAATTGGGCCCAATTAGCTATTTTCCCTCCCCGGTGTCATGTGACTCATTAGTGTTACAAGGTCTCAGGTGTGAATGGGGAGCAGGTGTGTTACATTTGGTGTTATCGCTCTCACTCTCTCATACTGGTCACTGGAAGATCAACATGGCACCTCGTGGAAAAGAACTCTCTTAGGATCTGAAAAAAAGATTTGTTGCTCTACATAAAGATGGCCTAGGCTATAAGAAGATTGCCAAGACCATGAAACTGAGCTGCAGCACGGTGGCCAAGACCATACAGCGGTGTAACAGGAGAGGTCCCACTCAGAACAGCGCCTCTCCATGGTCGACCAAAGAAGTTGAGTGCCGTGCTCAGCGTCATATCCAGAGGTTGTCTTTGGGAAATAGACGTATGAGTGCTGCCAGCATTGCTGCAGAGGTTGAAGGGGTGGGGGGGTCAGCCTGTCAGTGCTCAGACCATACGCCGCACACTGCATCAAATTGGTCTGCATGGCTGTCGTCCCAGAAGGAAGCCTCTTCTAAAGATGATGCACAAGAAAGCCTGCAAACAGTTTGCTGGAGACAGGCAGACTAAGGACATGGATTACTGGAACCACGTCCTGTGCTCTGATGAGACCAAGATAAACTTATTTGGTTCAGATGGTGCCAAGTGTGTGTGGCGGCAACCAGGGGAGGAGTACAAAGACAAGTGTGTCTTGCCTACAGTCAAGCAAGGTGGTGGGGGTGTCATGGTCTGGGGCTGCATGAGTGCTGCCGGCACTGGGGAGCTACAGTTCATTGAGGGAACCATGAATGCCAACATGTACTGTGACCTACTGAAGCAGAGCTTCCCCTCCCTTCAGAGACTGGGCCGCAGGGCAGTATTCCAACATAACGACCCCAAACACCTCCAAGATGCTGAGGGTAAAGGTGATGGACTGGCCAATCATGTCTCCAGACCTAAACCCTATTGAGCATCTGTGGGGCGTCCTCAAACGGAAGGTGGAGGAGCGCAAGGTCTCTAACATCCACCAGCTCTGTGATGTCGTCATGGATTAGGGGAAGAGGACTCCAGTGCCAACCTGTGAAGCTCTGGTGAACTCCATGCCCAAGAGGGTTAAGGCAGTGCTGGAAAATAATGGTGGCCACACAAAATATTGACACTTTGTCCCTAATTTGGACATTTTCACTTAGGGGTGTACTCACTTTTGTTGCCAGCAGTTTAGACATGAATGGCTGTGTGTTGAGTTATTTTGAGGGGACAGCAGATTTACACTGTTATACAAGCTGTACACTCACTACTTTACATTGTAGCAAAGTGTCAGCTCTTCAGTGTTGTCACATGAAAAGATAGAATAAATGTGAGGGGTGTACTTACTTTTGTGAGATACTGTAAATCCTATAATGTGGGGGTCTCTATAACTTTCCAACAGACTAAATAATAAACACAGATTTGGGTCATTTCACCAAAGAAATGGAGCAGAATACATTTTGGTCGAAATTTATGAAGGAAAATTATTATTTGCAAAATTTTATAATGGAAACGAAGAAAAATGCATTTCTTTTTTAAAATCCTCAGTCTGTTTTTTAGTTTATAGCTAAAAAAAAAAAAAAAAACCGCAGTGGTGAATAAATACCAACAAAATAAATTTATGAAATATTAAATAAATATAAATAATAAATAAATAATAATAAATATGAAATATTATTTATTTGCAAAATGTTATAACAGAAATGAAGAAAAACGCTTTTTTTAAAAATAAAATAATCTGTATTTTTTTGTTTATTACACAAAAAATAAAAAACCCAGTGGTTATTAACCGCTTAAGGACCGCCCCATGCAGATATACTGCGGCAGGGCTGCCCTCCTGCGCAAAATCACTTACCTGTGATTTCATGCACTGGGTGTGGGGCGCGCGCTGCCAACGACCCGCTCCTGCTGTGATTGGACACAGGAGCCGGAGCTGGAGAGGCAGACAAGACCACCATTCTCTGAGAGGGGGAGATGGAGAGCTTGGTTTCTGCCAAGCAGAAATACGAATCTTTGTCTTCCTCCAGTCAAAGCACCTCCCCCCCCCCACACAGTTAGTAAGCACCCCCTAGGCAGGGCTGGTGCAAAGATTTTTGACACCCTAGGCGAAACCTCATTTTGCCTCCCCCCATTGGCTCCACCCCTTAGTCCACCCCCTTTGCCCTGCCCAGCCTGATCAGCGCCAATCAAATGCAGCCTCACCAACGCCCATCAAATACAGCTTCACCGGTGCCAATTAATACCGCCTCACCTGTGCCCAAATACAGCTTCACCAGCGCCAATCAATAGAGCCTCACCTGTGCCCATCAAATACAGCTTCACCAGCGCCAATCAATACAGCCTCACCTGTGCCCAAATACAGCTTCACCCGCGCCAATTAATAGAGCCTCACCTGTGCCCATCAAATACAGCTTCACCACTCGCCAATCAATACAGCCTCACCTGTGCCCATCAAATACAGCTTCACCAGCGCCAATCAATAAAACCTCACAAGTGCCCATCGAATACAGCTTTATCAGTGCCAATCAATACAACCTCACTTGTGCCCATCAAATACAGCTTCACCACTCTACAGCTTCACCAGCGCCAATCAATAGAGCCTCATCTGTGCCCATTAAATACAGCTTCACCACTCGCCAATCAATACAGCCTCACCTGTGCCCAAATACAGCTTCACCAGCGCCAATCAATAGAGCCTCACCTGTGCCCATCAAATACAGCTTTACCAGCGCCAATCAATAGAGCCTCACCTGTGCCCATCAAATACAGCTTCACCAGTGCCAATCAATACAGCCTCACCTGTGCCCATCAAATACAGCTTCACCACTCGCCAATCAATACAGCCTCACCTGTGCCCAAATACAGCTTCACCAGCGCCAATCAATACAGCCTCACCTGTGCCCAAATACAGCTTCACCAGCACCAATCAATACAGCCTCACCTGTGCCCAAATACAGCTTCACCAGCGCCAATCAATACAGCCTCACCTGTGCCCATGAAATACAGCTTCACCAGCGCCAATCAATAGAGCCTCACCTGTGCCCATCAAATACAGCTTCACCAGTGCCAATCAATACAGCCTCACCTGTGCCCATCAAATACAGCTTCACCACTCGCCAATCAATACAGCCTCACCTGTGCCCAAATACAGCTTCACCAGCGCCAATCAATAGAGCCTCACCTGTGCCCATCAAATACAGCTTTACCAGTGCCAATCAATACAGCCTCACCTGTGCCCATCAGCCACGGCTCTCCTCTCCACTTCACTGACACGATTGAGGCAGAGCGGCCTCCAGGGGGGGTGTTCCTCTCCAATTCTCAACTGCACTGATGGCTCTCCTCTCTGATGGCATGAATCAATGCAGAGCAGCCAGTGACGGATCAACAACGGCCAGACGCCCTAGGCGGCCGCCTACTCCGCCTAGTGGTAGAGCCGGCCCTGCCCCTAGGAACACATTTAACCCTTTGATCGCCCCTGATGTTAACCCGTTCCCTGCCAGTGTCATTAATACAGTGACAGTGCATATTTTTAGCACTGATCACTGTATTGTTGTCACTGGCCCCCAAAAAGTGTCAGATATGTCCGCCACAATGTCGCAATCCTGCTAAAAATCACTGATGGCTGCCATTACTGGTAAAAAATCAATACAAATTCCATCAATCTATCCCATAGTCTGTAGATGTGATAACGTTTGCACAACCCAATCAATGTTTGCGCTTATTGTGATATTTTATAAATGCGTAGCAGAATACATATTCGCCTAAACTGATGAAGAAATTAGATTTTTTTTACATTTTTTTTTTATTGGGTGTTTTATAGCAAAAAGTAAAAAATATTGTTTTTTTTTTTTCTTCTAACTTTTTGTTTTTCTCAACCACAGGGTTTTACCGCCCCTCCCAAATGATAGCAATAGAAAGAGCCGGCATCGCTCCAAGGAAATGCGATCTGCATTAGAATACGTCTTATAACAGCGGCGGGTTTCCCGGGTGATGCGGCTCGCCGGCGGAATCTCTGGCAGTGATTAATGAGATTGGCGGTGACACCTGGAGAGACAATGGCAGGGCATCCGATTCTGGAATGTAATTCGTGCCCAGCAATGTGCGCCGGATCATCGGGGTCAGACATCGCCCCCCTAAGGCAATGATGGAGGAACAAAATTAGTTATAGGAACGGGGGGGGGGGGGGCAGAGAGAAGACTCTTCCAGCACGGACCAATTATCTGCAGGCTCCCAATATCTGAGTTCTGGGGAACACTGAGGGCTCCTCACATATGAAAGCGCCTCTTCAGCGTGCTTTTTGATGCTCCGGTGACGCTTTTTTGAAGCTTTAATGAAGTTTGCCAAATGCCTTGTGTGTGTTGATTTTCTATTTGTTTTAAAGGGGCCCTGTGGAACCCCGGCTCTTTAGTTCACCAGTTCAGCAGATCTCCTGCTCAGTAGTTACCCCCAGCTCTGCTGATCCAACACTCAGTAGTAACCTCCAGCTCTGCTTATCTGACACTCAATAGTAACCCCCAGCTCTGCTGATCCGATACTTAGTAGTAACCCCATGCTCTGCTGATCTGACACTCAGTAGTAACCCCCAGCTCTGCTGATCCGACACTCAGTAGTAACCCCCAGCTCTGCTGGTCCGACATTCAGTAGTAACCCCATGCTCTGCTGACCTGACAGTCAGTAGTAACCCCCAGCTCTGCTGACCTGACAGTCAATAGTAACCCCTAGCTCTGCTGATCCAACACTCAATAGTAACCCCCAGCTCTACTGATCTGACACTCAGTAGTAACCCCAAGCTCTGCTGATCCGACACTCAGTAGTAACCCTCAGCTCTGCTGATCAGAGCGCTGGGCCATAAGGGCAGAGATTGGTGTCAGTAGTTTTTATTTTTATTATTTTTTGCAATTTTATTTTGTATTATTTTTTTTAGCAGAAAAAAAAAGGATATATATGTTTTAATTCATGAAATATCAGGGGTCTAAACAGGGGGCATATATACCACACTGGGTGATTAGGGTGTGCCCAGGCACACCCTGTGCGCACGTCTATGCCAACTAGCATTAACCAGTTGCCGACCGCCCGCCATGGATTGACGTCGGCAACATGGCTCTCCTGCGCGAATTGCGGGCACGGGAGCGTGTACTGTGGACGCGCGTGTGCTGCCGGAGACGTTCTCGCGCACTCACTCGCTAGTGGGGGAGCCAATCAGGGGGTGGGGTGGACTCAATGTCCGCCGGCTACCCGCGATCGCTCCCCCGCAATTACAGGCCGGGGATCCGTGAATGTAAACAAGTGGATCCCTGTTCTGACAGGGGAGAGGAGAGCGATCGTACGTTCCCTGTATATGGGAGCAGCGATCTTTCTCCTCCCCCAGTCAGCCCAGCCCCCATACAGTTAGAACACCCTGGCAGGGAACACATTTAACCCATTGATCGCCCCCTAGTGTTAACCCCTTCCCTGCCATTGACATTTATGCAGTAATCAGTGCATTTTCATAGCACTGATCGCTGTATAAATGTCAGTGGTCCAAAAAAACTGTCAAAAGTGTCCGACATGTCCGCCGCAATATCACAGTACCGCTAAAAATCGCAGATCGCAAAAATAGCAAAAAAGTAAAAAATATTGTTGTTTTTTTTCAAAATTGTCGCTCTTTTTTGGTTTATAGCGCAAAAAATAAAAACCGCAGAGGGGATCAAATAGAGAAAGCTCTATTTGTGGGAAAAAAAGGACGCAAATTTCCTTTGGGTACAACGTCGCGCGGCTGCGCAATTGTCAGTTAAAGCGACGCAGTGCCGAATCCCAAAAAAGCGCTCTGGTCAGGAAGGGGGTAAATCCTTCTGGAGCTGAAAGTGGTGGTTTACCCTTTAACCACTTCACCCCCGGAAGGATTTCCCACGTTAGGAGCAGAGCACTTTTTGCGATTCGGCACTGCGTCGCTTTAACTGACAATTGCGCGGTCATGCGACATTGTACCCAAACAAAATTTGCATCCTTTTTTTAGAGCTTTCTTTTGGTGGTATTTGATCGCCTCTGCGTCATTTCTGATCACCGCTATAAACAAAAGAAGAGAAAAATTTTGCAAAAAAAAAAAACAGTTTTTCTTATTTTTTGCTAAAATACAAATCCAAAAAAAAAATATAAAAAAAAAGTTTTTTCATCGGTTTTGGTTTTCGATTTTTATTCTTCCTCATATTTTTGGTCAAAAAAAATCGCAATCGGCGATTATTGATTGGTTTGCACAAAAGTTGCCGCGTTTACGAATGATGAGAATTCATTTCTGTTTTTTTTTTTTTTTACTAGTAATGGTGGTGCTGCGATATTGCGGCAGACACGTCGGACCATTTTGACACTTTTTTGGGACCAATGACATTTATACAGCGATCAATGCTATGAAAATGCACTGATTACTGTGTAAATGCCATTGGAAGGGGTTAACCTGAAGGGGGAGATCTAGGGGTGAACTGTGTTCCCTAGGCGTGTTCTAACTGTAAGGGGGCTGGGCTGTTATGGGCATAAGAGATCTAACTGATCCCAGTGACAGGGATCAGTAGATCTCTTATCTCCACACTGACAGAGCGGGGAACTGCCGTGTTTACATCAGCGGTTCCCTGTTCTTTTGCTGTGGCAGTTCATCGTGACTCTCCGGCGGACATCGGGTCCGCCCGAGCCGCGGGCACACTCCTCTGGAGTACGGCAGGCGCGCGTGCGCGCCCCCTAGCTGCCACTCTGCAAATCACCGTTTATTTACGGCGATTCGTGGGACACGTCCACACTGCCGCAGTAAATATACTGTATGCGGTGTGGAAGGGGTTAAAGGGATTTTTACCTACAGGTGAGCCTATAATGCGGCTTTCCTGTAGGTAAAATGAATATCTCCTAAACCTGTATGGTTTAGGACATATACCCCCCGCAAGCAGCTGCGACGTGCACGGCGCATGCGCCGTGATGTCCTGGCAAAGGCCCGGTGCATAGCGCCGGACCTTGCCGGAAAGAAGGGCTCCCGCGCACATGCATGGGAGTGACGTCTCACGGCTTCGGCCAGTCACAGCGCCGGAGCCGTGTACTCGGAAGATCCGAGGGAAGATTTTCGCTCCCTCAGAGGGGACCGAGCAGCCCGGTCGGATCTTTGTTCCAGGGTAAGTATTTCATAATGAGCTAGTATGCCGTACATACTAGCTCATTATGCTATTGTCTTGCAGGTTTTTTTGTTTTTTGCCTGGGTATACAACCGCTTGAAGTGGTTAAACAGAGAGAGGAGGACAGATGAAGATACCAAAAACACAACTTGTAGTGGCCAGAAACCACCACTAGATGTCAGCACAGTACAAAACGACAATAATAACCTCATGCAAGACATAAGAAAGAAACACATTAAAGTAGCAGAACGACGAGTCCTCTGCACAAATATACATAAAATCTGCTAAGGATTTATGCCATAAAACTATAAATGAGGGTTTAGAATAACCAACGTACGTCGGGAACAATTTCTTCCTGCTGTTTAGTTTCTTGACGGTAATATTCAGTGAAATCAAAATATCAGCCGAGGGTCGCTTCCTCCTTCAACATGATGAAGTGGCGATGGCGCCCCGGCGCGCGGCATTCCGTATTCCGGTTTTCTTGGATCAATGTTGTTTCATTGCGGATAAATGACTTACAAACCTCATTGGGTTTTAATAGAGTCACCTGAAGCATGAATGTTTTATTTGGCTAAAGAATTACATTGCGTTCATAGGCGGCACCATTTGGGGTCAAACCTCAGAAACAAAGTGTCGTAAAGATCCACATTTATAGAGATAGAGACCTTCGCCGGGGTGAAGGGCGCCCAAACACACGGCCAGGAACTCTGCATTGGGTGCATCATTGACCGTCATTCATCAGAGGCACCGAGTCCATTATCCTGGAAATGACATTAAACTTAATAAAGATATTTTCTGTAGAGGATAATGGTACCACCCCGTTATGTTATCAGTCCCATAAAATGCCATCTGTTGGTCGGAGCTTCTATTTAATTTGTGTTACTTAGCCAGATACCACAAAATAATTTAAGAAAAAATACCCAAATCTTTTCTTTCCCCCTCCCTGTACTCCTAAAGTGGTCGTAAATCTCCGACATGAAATAGGAACAAAGCACATCCCTCTACATTGTGTACTTGTCTCAGTCCAGAGCACTAAGTGTCATTTCTGTCTGCTGCCTCCTTCCTCTACTATCAGTATGAGTCTCCTCCTCCCCTCCCCCCTCCTTCCTCCCTCTGCTATCTGTATGAGTCCCCTCCCCCCTCCTCCCCCTACCCCCTCCTTCACCCCCCCCCCTTCCCCCTCCCTTCATCCTCCTACCTCCTTCCTCCTTCCTCTGCTATCTGTATGAGTCCCCTCCCCCCTCCCTCCTTCCTCCTCCTCCTTCCTCTGCTATCTGTATGAGTCCCCTCCCCCCTCCTCCCCCCCTCCTTCCTCCCTCCTCCTCCTCCTCCCTCCTTCCTTCATCCTCCTACCTCCTTCCTCCTCCTCCTTCCTCTGCTATCTGTATGAGTCTCCTCCCCCCTCCTCCCTCCTTCCCCCTCCTTCCTCCCTCCCTGAGTATGTCTATCGT
>BLSH010298453.1:56300-70809 GCA_018402905.1 Glandirana rugosa | reverse complement strand
GCGGACGTTATCCGAAAAGGGTATGTGAAACTTCTACTAAAATCTTGTGATTATACCGAGGGGCGCGGACGTTATCCGGAAAGGGTATGTGAAACTTCTACTAAAATCTTGTGATTATACTGAGGGACGCCGACTATATCAGAAAAGGGTGTGTTAAACTTCTACTAAAATCTTGTGATTATACCGAGGGACGCCGACTATATCCGAAAAGGGTGTGTGAAACTACTACTAAAATCTTGTGATTAGAAAGGGAATTTCGTTGTCGAGCTTGGAAAGGGACATGTTGAACTACTACTAAAATCTTCTTATTAGAAAGGGAATTTCGTTGTCTGAGATGGATCAGGTCAGTCTAGCAAGACACGTCGTCCTACTCCACACGTTAGACAGGGAGTTTCGTCGTCATGAGCATAGAGAGGGAACAGGTGTTAGTCTAGCAAGTCATTACGTCCTACTCTACAAGACGTTAGACAGGGAGTGTCTCGGTCTCTGTTGCTTTAAGGGAAAGATTATTCTTCTAAAATCATCATCAAGTTGTACAGGGAAAGGTTCGAGCTGTTGCTTTAAGGGAAAGATTAGTGTTCTAAAATCATCATCAAAGTGTGTGGGAAAAGCCTATATCAGCCGCAGGGAGCCATATTAGTGTTCTAAAATCATCTTCAAATTGTGTGGGAAAAGACTATATCAGCCGCAGGGAGTCATATTAGTGTTCTAAAATCATCTTCAAAGTGTATGGGAAAGGCCTATTGCAGGCGCGGGGAGCCATATTAGTGTTCTAAAATCATCTTCAAAGTGTATGGGAAAAGCCTATTGCAGGCGCGGGGAGCCATATTAGTGTTCTAAAATTTAGAACACTAATATGGCTCCCCGCGGCTGAAATAGGCTTTTCCCACACAATTTGAAGATGATTTTAGAACACTAATATGGCTCAACACACTTTGAAGATGATTTTAGAACACTAATATGGCTCTATGCCCCTGCAATAGATTTTTCCCACACAATTTTAAGATGATTTTAGAACACTAATCTTTCCCTTAAAGCAACAGCTGGAGGCTTTCCCTGTACAACTTGGAGATGATTTTAGAATATAAAATCATCTCCTAGTTCTATAGGGAGAGGTTCCTGCTGTTGCTTAAAGGGACAGATTATTGTTTCTTGCACAAAATTAAAAAGTGCATCTACATTGCTGGTTTAAAAAAATAAAAAAATAAAAAAAACAGCATTGGCTCCTCCTCCTCCTCCACCGCCACTTTCACCGCCTCCTCAACCTCCAACTCCACATCCACCTCAATTTTTGATTTTTTTATGTGATTTTAGGTTAAAAATGATTTTAAGTTATTTCCCTATCCCCATTTCTTTGTAGGGCACTTGCCCTACTCTTACCCCCATTTTCCTTCCTTTTGCAGACCTCTAGGACTTTCCAGGACTTTGTTACAGCCATTTTTGTGCCTAAAAGTTCGGGTCCCCATTGATTTCAATGGGGTTCGGGGTCCGGGTCAAAATTTGGGTCCAGTCCGGACCCGAACCCGGACTTTGCCCCGAAGTTCGGCCGAACCAGCAGATCCCGAACTTCCAGAGGTTCGCTCAACTCTAGCTATGACCAATAAAGACCTGTCCTTGATAGCCATGGCCAATAAAGACCTGACCTTGATGGCCAGGACCAATAAAGCCCAGTCCTTGATGGCCAGGACCAATAAAGAACAGTCTTTGATGGCCATGGCCAGTAAATACCAGTCCTTGATGGCCATGACCAATAAAGACCTGTCCTTCATGGCCAGGACCAATAAAGACCAGTCCTTGATGGCCAGGAACAATAAAGACCTGTCATTGATGGGCAGGACCAATAGACACCAGTCTCTGATGACCATGACCAATAAAGACCTTTCCTTCATGGCCAGGACCAATAAAGACCAGTCCTTGATGGCCAGGAACTATAAAGATCTGTCATTGATGGCCAGAACCAATAGACACCAGTCTTTGATAGCCATGACCAATAAAGACATGTCCTTGATGGTCATAGCCAATAAAGACCAGTTTTAATGTAAAAGACTCTCCCAAGCACTCTTCCATATGCATGTCTCTCCGAGCAACAACCATATTTTGGGGTTTGCTTCCTCATAAATACTACACTGCTGAGCTGCATATAAGCTTATAATGAGCAAATGACCTCCACGTAAGTAAAATAGAACTTAGCATTGTTCTAATACCAACAAAAATGCTTTTGCTTTAAAATATGAGACTCAGAGATGGCTAACTAGAGAAATGATCAGTTCAATCACGTCAGAGGTAGGTATGATTAATATTGTCTCCTTTAATACCAGAATCACAATGTGACATTAGCCGACCTTTGAAAACCTATCGATTTTTTTCTCTTCCACTGTTTATTTTTAGCTGCTGTAGTGTCTTGTTGTTTAGCAGGACAATGGTCTGCTGATGAAATCTGTCTACGTGAATGGGAAGAGTGTGGAAATATTCAGGTGAGCGGTCTATAGTACTTATAGAAGGGCTGCAGAGCCCCGGGGTCTGCATTGTGCTGAGGTTTATGGGCTATTCTTAGCTGAGCCATTTATTACCATCTGTATTGATTTTTCATTATCATTTTATACCGTTAAAGAAAGCTGAACCTAAGCCCTACCATTTTTCTCAATTATACGTGCCTATACGGATTTAAAGGTGAAGTTTACTAAACCGTGTTTAGGGGGCGTATCCGAGGCACATAAATAACAACTAACTCAAATCATTCCATTCTTCTAATCTGTATCAGTCCAAAAGACATTTTTTTTTTGCCTAGATTTAGTAAAGAAGACTTTAATAAAATAAAAGCAATAAAATGTGAAGAGTGATTGTAACAAGCAACAAGCAAGGAAAGAAGCCCAAACAAATAGGTATTGATCACAGAGGTGCCTCTATGCAAGAGAATGCTTGAGAGAATGGTTTACATCAAGGAGGAGTTGTTATTGGAAATTAAATGCATGTATACCATCAATGTGCTTCATGCCCCCAAAACATTGGGGATGCCCAATGACCATCCTTGCTGCAGTTTTCTAAAAGCCTACAGAGAGGATTCCATGACCAAGGTACAACGGTCTTTAATGGTCATGCCCAATAAAGACCAGTGCTTGGTGGCCATGATCAATAAAGACCAGTCCTTGATGACTATGACCAATAAAGACCAGTCCTTGATGGCCATGAACAATAAAGACCAGTCTTCGATGGCCATGACCAATAAATAGCAGTATTGATGGCCATGACCAATAAAAACCAGTCCTTGATGGTCATGCCCAATAAAGACCAGTCCTTGATGGCCACGATGAATAAGGACCAGTCCCTGATGACCATGACCATTGAAGACCAGTCTTTGATGGTTATGCCCATTAAAGACCAGTACTTGATGGTAATGACCAATAAATACCAGTATTGATGGCCATGACCAATAAAAAACAACCTTTGCACAGAAGCACCCGAGGGTGAGCTATAATCAACTCATTAGGCCAAAAGAAAAAGGTGGTATAAGCCTTCCGAATCTCAAACATTACTATCTAGCTACTCATCTAACAAGGTTAATAGATTGGAGAGCCCTCAAAGGGATCAAAGACTGGGTTAACCTTGAATCCTCCTTCTCCTCCATACCAAGTTGACCCCATAGATCCTCCCTGAGCACCTCCCACAGAAAATAAAAGAACATCCACTGGTTAGCCTGACGCTACAGTGCTTCAGGGAAGCATGTGCAAGAGGGAATCTCTCGACCACCCCAGGACTCCTAACGCTGATTCGACATAACCCTGCTCCCCCAGGCCTCCAATGGAAATTTCTAGTAGGAATATGGCCATACCCCGAAATCCACGCATATCAATTCTATAACGGAGAAACGTTCCTTGACAGCTGACAACTGAAGGTGAACACAACTCCTTTCCCCACTGGGCATATCTGCAAATCCGCCACTTCCTAAGAGACCTATCAGGCGAATTCTCCATAACGAGACCTCACACCATTCGAAAAACACTATGCACTCAAAACTCTCCCCAACGGCATACGATTTCCACAATACACTCAATGCTATTTACCAACATGCCCCCCAACCTAGGAAAGGCATGTAAGACATGGGAAAGAGACCTGCAGGTGGACATCTCGGAAACTCAATGGGAACTCATTTATACCTTAGCCCACGAGGGATCGCTAAATGTCACAGTCCAGGAAAATAACTACAAAACATTAACCAGATGGTATCATAACCTGCTTTACTGCATAGAATCAACCCGTCCATCCCAGATACATGCTGGAGATGCCTGGACGATGTGGGTACACTACTACATATATTGTGGTCATGCCCCAAAATCTGACCCTTCTGGGCTAAAGTTAGAGAGATCATGGAACAGGTCACTACCATACAGATAGAGCTCTCACCAGCTTTCTTAATACTTCACCACCTTCCAACCCCTGCACGCTCGTACTGTAAGTCCCTTGCCATGCACATGGTTAACTCTGCGAAACTATGCATACCAAAACACTGGAAATCCCAGCACACCGACAGCTTCGGAATGATTCCACCGTATCAATAAAACAGCCGAGATGGAAGACCTAATCCATATAGCTAAAGACATGCCAACCAAATATACCCACATGTGGGCATGTTGGACGCATTTCTTATAACATACAGATATAAGTAGCTAACAACACCCAGTCCCCTGAATACGTTGGTCTGAATCTAAAGCCTTCCAACATCTCTGACACAGGCGCTCTTTACTATTCCATTACATCTCACCGAACCTATGGAGGGAGAGATCCCCGACCCTAAACAGGGGCAGAAATCAGGCACTCACCCACCTACACCCAAGAGAGACGATCCACTTTGAGACAACCGCCACTACCATGGCACGATTCCAATGATTCTTTAATGAGGACTCCCATCCTTCCGACTCAACCTAGGCTGTCATGGGGGCAAGTAAGGCGGGTAACCCCCCCATGCCTGCGTCCCCCCCTACCCCCCTCCTCCCTACCCCTCCCTGCCTGACCCCCTCCCCACTCCTCCTCCCACATACCACACCCTCTCCTACATAACGAGACGCACCTGATCACCTTCCCCTCGAGACGCCGGGCTTGAAGACACCTTGAAATACTCACTCCCCGTTGATGAAATAGAGAGACCGCAGACACTACAGGCTCATCCCAAATCTGCATTAACATTTTTCAACCAGACACCTAGTCAGAGAATAATTCTAGCATCTGTAATATACAAGGACCTGAGCCTAACCCACTCGAGAAGCTGATGTTCAACGGATGTGAGCCCAGGCGACCATGAGCTGTCTGGGTACTAAGGTATTTATATGCTATTCTATTGATCAACCTCTATGTACAATACCTTTCTCTCTCTTGGAATCCTACTTGGTTCCACACACCAATTGTGTTAATATATTTTGTTATTGTCGGAATACAATGTGCCTAATCTCCCGATATATGATTCTCTACAACGGTGCAATTTCGTTACTCTGTACCACCTTTGTATCCTGTTATTTCTAATAAAACTTTTATTGAAAAAAAAACAGTCCTTGATGGTCATGCCCAATAAAGACCAGTCCTTGATGGTCATAATGAATAAAGAACAGTCCCTGGTGACCATGACCAATGAAGACCAGTCCTTGATGGTTATGCCCATTAAAGATCAGTCCTTGATGGCCATGACTTATAAAGACCAATCCTTGATGGCCATGATGAATATAGACCAGTCCTTGATAGCCATGACCAATAAAGATGTGTCCTTAATGAATAAAGACTAGTCCTTGATGGCCATGGCCAATAAAGAACAGTCCTTGATGGCCATGACCAATAAAGACCAGTCCTTGATGGTCATGCCCAATAAAGACCAGTCCTTGATGATCAGGCCCAATAAAGACCTGTCTCTGATGGCCATGACCAGTAAAGACCTGACTTTGATGGCGACCAATCCTTGATGGTCATACTCAATAAAAAACAGTCCTTGATGGCCATGCCCAATAAAGACCTGTCTTTGATGGCCATGACAAATAAAGAACAGCCCTTGATAGCCATGACCAATAAAGACCAATCCTTAATGGTCATACCCAATAAAGACCAGTCCTTGATAGTCATGCCCAATAAAGACCTGTCTTTGATGGCCATGACAAATAAAGACCAGCCCTTGATGGTCATGATGAATAAAGACCTGTCTTTGGTGGCCCTGACCAATAAAGACCAGTCCTTGATGGCCATGACCTGTAAAGACCAATCCTTGGTGTTCATACCCAATAAAGACCAGTCCTTGATGGCCATGCACAAAAAGACCAGTCCTTGATGGTCATGCCCAATAAAGACCTGTCTTTGATGGCCATGACAAATAAAGACCAGCCCTTGATGGCCATGATGAATAAAGACCTGTATTTGGTGGCCCTGACCAATAAAGACCAGTCCTTGATGGCCATGACCAGTAAAGACCAATCCTTGGTGTTCATACCCAATAAAGACCAGTCCTTGATGGCCATGCACAAAAAGACCAGTCCTTGATGGTCATGCCCAATAAAGACCTGTCTTTGATGGCCATGACAAATAAAGACCAGCCCTTGATGGCCATGATGAATAAAGACCTGTATTTGGTGGCCCTGACCAATAAAGACCAGTCCTTGATGGCCATGACCAGTAAAGACCAATCCTTGGTGTTCATACCCAATAAAGACCAGTCCTTGATGGCCATGCACAAAAAGACCAGTCCTTGATGGTCATGCCCAATAAAGACCTGTCTTTGATGGCCATGACAAATAAAGACCAGCCCTTGATGGCCATGATGAATAAAGACCTGTCTTTGGTGGCCCTGACCAATAAAGACCAGTCCTTGATGGCCATGACCAATAAAGACCAGTCCTTGGTGCTGCAGATGCTAATTGAGAAAGATTTTCCAACATGCCCCTATCACACAATCCACTTTTGTTGAGCAGTGACAGCTACCACACTGATCAAAAATCCATGCTGAAGGTCCATGCTGATTTTGAGCTGTACATGGTCAGCTTTAGAGTGTGCAGATAAACTATTTGCCACTGGCAGGGGTGCATACAGCGATCAGCTTTTATTTATTTATGTAAAACCTTTATCCCAAAAGAACAAAACAAATCTGATGTAACTGCTTATAAAGTGTTAGCTGAAGCTTTCGTTTGTTAGCTGGCAAATGTATCTGGTTTCGGTTCGAGAAGGGTTTGCTGAACATGACTTAAAGTTTGAGTGCCAAATCCAAAATCCATTGAAGTCAATGGGAGACGAATGTAAAAAATAGAAAAGTTTTGGCCATTTTCTATAACAAGTAAGGATTTTTTTTAAACAAAGGGCTTGGGGGGTTGGGCACTGCCCTGGAGGACCGGTACCAAAGAAAAAAGAAACAAAACTTTTTTTAATTCATTTTGTTAGGGAACGGTGATTTTAACCAATGCACTGTGCATGGGCGGGCTGTGCAGGCAAAGCAACGTACTTGTACATTGTTGCCTGCTTTTGGGTTTAGGGCACGTTTATGCGCTCCCCCACCCCCGCCAACAACCGCTGTGATTGTCAATGATCCCAGTCAATGATTCATGGCCGGGACCTGCTGATACACTGTGTCCAATCACAATACAGAGCCCTGTGCTGACAATCAACACAGGGCTCTGTACAGAGGGAACAACCTCTCTGTTTTTTATCCATGTAAAGCAGAGACAAGAAACAACGAGATAATTTCTTAAAAGCAGCACAGATTACACATTGTTAGGTATACATTTAACCCCTTGATTGCCAGTAGATGTTAACCCCTTCCCAGCCAGTGTCATTAGTACAGAGACAGTGTGTAGAATTATCACTGATCACTGTATTAGTGTCACTGGCAGGGCCGGCCCTACAATGGGTCCCAGTGGGTCCATTGGACCCAGGCAGCCCTTTGAGAGGGGCAGCAAATTAAACCACGGGCAGCCACTCCTCTTCTATTTACCCAGCCAATATACTACCCTAGCCTGTCTGTATACTACCCTAACCTGCCCCTATACTGCCATAGCCTGCCCATATACTACCCTAGCCTGTCTATATACAACCCTAGCCTGTCCATATACTTCCCCAGCCTGTCCATATACTACCCTAGCCTGTCTATATACCACCCTAGCCTATCTGTATACTACCCTAGCCTGTCTATATACTACCCTAGCCTGTCTATATACTACCTTAGCCTGTCCATATACTACCCTAGCCTTTCTATATACTACCCTAGCCTGTCTATATACAACCCTAGCCTGTCTGTATACCACCCTAGCCTATCTGTATACTACCCTAGCCGGTCTATATACTACCCTAGCCTGTCTGTCTACTACCCTAGCCTGTCCATATACTACCCTAGCCTGTCCATATACTACCCTAGCCTGTCCATATACTATCCTAGCCTGTCTATATACTGCCCTAGCCTGTCTGTATACAACCCTAGCCTTTCTGTATACCACCCTAGCCTATCTGTATACTACCCTAGTCGGTCTATATACTACCCTAGCCTGTCTATTTAATACCCTACCCTGCCCCTATACTGCCCTAGCCTGTCTATATACTACCCTAGCCTGTCTATATACTACCCTAGCCTGTCCATATACTACCCTAGCCTTTGTATATACTGCCCTAGCCTGTCTATATACTACCCTAGCCTGTCTATATACTACCCTAGCCTGCCCTTATACTGCCCTGGCCCACTCCTTGGAATTGAACATAATGGTATGTCATATAATTTTGCATATAGACAAGGAGATATTGCATGTAAATCTGACTTTTTGCATTGTCATAGCACTGATTGCCGTATAAATGCCAATGGTCCCAAAAAAGTGTCAAAATGGTCCGACATGTGCGCCGCAATATCGCAGTACTGCTAAAAATCACAGATCACCGCCATTACTAGTAAAATATAAAAAAATTATAAAAACCCCAGAAATGAATTCTCATCATCTGTAAACGTGGCAACATTTGCTCAAACCAATCAATAAACGCAGATTGCGATTTTTTTAAACCAAAAATATGAGGAAGAATATAAATCGGCCAAAACCGATGAAAAAAATGTTTTTTTTATATTTTTTTTTGGATTTGTGTTTTAGCAAAAAGTAAGAAAAAGTTTTTTTTTACAAAATTGTCGCTCTTTTATATTTATAGCAGTGATCAGAAATGACGCAGAGGGAATCAAATACCACCAAATGAAACCTCTATTTGTGGGGAAAAAAGGACGCAAATGTCGTTTGGGTACAACGGCGCACAACCGCGCAATTGTCAGTTAAAGTGACGTGGCGCCGAATCGCAAAATGTGCTCTGGTCCTAAAGGGGGAAATCCTTCCGGGGCTGAAGTGGTTAAAGAAACGCACCGCTGAATAGCAAAAAATGGCCTGGTCATGAAGAGGGGTAAATCTCCCAGAGGTCAAGTGGTTAAATATAGCTGATTAGCGGCTCTCCGACACCCAGGGCAGAAGATCGTAGTTTGGAACGGTCCCATAACGGAGGAACCTTGATCTCTGCTTCTTCCCATCTTAGGAACGATTTTAATACAAAATATGAAATAAAAGTTTTGTAGCTGCCAATGAATCAGAAGTTGGTGGAGGTGAAGCGTGAAATGTACTCAGGGGGCACCGAAAAGTAAAAGGTTGCTGGCAGAAGTCCCAGGTGGGCTCCATGAAAGTCAAATCGTTCAGGCATTGTTCTTTGAGCCCAGGTGAGGCAATGGAAGTGACAGTCGGCGCGGCCGCCTTCACCCTCCTGCAGCCGGGGAATTCAGGACAGGTAAGGAATTTATTCCACGTTGGTAGATCTGCAAACTGCGCAAACAAAAAAAATAATAAATTCCTTTTAATTAAAGATTTATATATACTGTACTGGATAGTAGGTAAAGTTGCTCCAGGGAATATCCAACGCCTCTCGGGGGATCCGGATGGAATTCTTCCCCCTGCTGGAGGAAATTGGATCATTGGCTTTGCTGGGGGTTTTTTTTTTTTTTTGCCTTCCTCTGGATCAGCTGTGGGTAAAGGATTGTGTATATGGGATTGTAAAAAATATATATTTTTTTCCTTTTAGTGGTTGAACAAGATGGACTTTTTTCAACCTGGCTAACTATATAACTAAGTAACATATCAGTGTTTCACCGCTCAGATTAAGATTAGAAGGCATACTCTCCTGTGATTGGGGGAAGGGGGCACTGAGGATTCTAATGTGGGAAAGGGTGGGGGACTGAGGAATCTGAGGTGGGATGGAGGGGTACTGGTGACTTTATTTTCATTTATATACTTTATATCCCATTGGCCCTGGCCTAAATCCAATGGACACAGGAACAAATCCCATTGACACAGACCAAATCTCACTGACACAAACCCAAATCCCATTGACACAGACCAAATCTCACTGACACAAACCCAAATCCCATTGACACAGAACCAAATCCCATTGACACAGAACCAAATCCCATTGACACAGAACCAAATCCCATGGACACAGACCAAATCCCATTGACACAGACCAAATCCCATTGACACAGACCGAATCCCATTGACAGACAGACCAAATCCCATTGACACAGAACAAATCCCATTGACAGACCAAATCCCATTGACACAGAACAAATCCCATTGACACAGACCAAATCCCATTGACACAGGCCCAAATCTCACTGACACAGACCCAAATCCCATTGGCAAAGAACCAAATCCCATTGGCAAAGAACCAAATCACTTTGACACAGAACCAAATACCATTGGCACAGAACCAAATCCCATGAACACAGAACCAAATCCCATTGACACAGAACCAAATCCCATTGACACAGGCCCAAATCCCACTGACACCACCCAAATCCCATTGGCAAAGAACCAAATCTCATTGACACAGAACCGAATCCCATAGACACATACCAAATCCTATTGACACAGAACCAAATCCCATAGACACAGACCAAATCCCATTGACACAGGCCCAAATCTCACTGACACAGACCCAAATCCCATTGGCAAAGAACCAAATCCCATTGGCACAGAACCAAATCCCATTGACACAGACCAAGTTCCATTGACACAAACCAAATCCCATTGCCGCAGACCAAAGCCCATTACCACAGACAAAATCCCATTGAGGCAGACCAAATCCCATTGACGCAGACCAAATCCCATTGACACAGAGCCAAATTCCATTGACGCATACCAAATCCCATTGACACAGGCCCAAATCTCACTGACACAGACCCAAATGCCATTGACGCAGAGCCAAATCCCATTGATACAGGCCCAAATCCCATTGACACAGAACCAAATCCATTAGACACAGACCAAATCCCATTGACACAGGCCCAAATCTCACTGACACAGACCCAAATCCCATTGGCAAAGAACCAAATCCCATTGGCACAGAGCCAAATACCATTGACACAGGCCCAAATCTCACGGACACAGAACCAAATCCCATTGACACAGACCAAATCCCATTGACACAAACCAAATCCCATTGCCGCAGACCAAAGCCCATTACCACAGACCAAATCACATTGACGCAGACCAAATCACATTGACACAGAGCCAAATCCCATTGACACAGAACCAAATCCCATTGACACAGAGCCAAATTCCATTGACGCAGACCAAATCCCATTGACACAGGCCCAAATCTCACTGACACAGACCCAAATGCCATTGACGCAGAGCCAAATCCCATTGATACAGGTCCAAATCTGCTGCGACAGACTCAAATCCCACTGACCCAGACCCAAATCCCATTGACACAGACCCAAATCCCATTGATGCAGGCCCAAATCCCACTGTCACAGAACAAATCCTATTGACACAGACCAAATCCCATTGGCAAAGAACCAAATCCCATTGTCACAGAACCAAATACCATTGACACAGGCCCAAATCTCACGGACACAGAACCAAATCCCATTGACACAGACCAAATCCCATTGACACAAACCAAATCCCATTGCCGCAGACCAAAGCCCATTACCACAGACCAAATCCCATTGACGCAGACCAAATCACATTGACGCAGACCAAATCACATTGACAGAGAGCCAAATCCCATTGACACAGAGCCAAATTCCATTGACGCAGACCAAATCCCATTGACACAGGCCCAAATCTCACTGACACAGACCCAAATGCCATTGACGCAGAGCCAAATCCCATTGATACAGGTCCAAATCTGCTGCGACAGACTCAAATCCCACTGACCCAGACCCAAATCCCATTGACACAGACCCAAATCCCATTGATACAGGCCCAAATCCCACTGTCACAGAACAAATCCTATTGACACAGAACAAATCCTATTGACACAGACCAAATCCCATTGACACAGACCCAAATCCCATTGCTGCAGACCAAATCCCATTGATACAGACAAAATTCCATTGACGCAGACCAAATCCCATTGACGCAGACCAAATCCCATTGACGCAGACCAAATCCCATTGACACAGACCAAATCCCATTGACGCAGACCAAATACCAGTGCCACAGAACAAATCCCATTGATACAGACCCAAAACCCATTGACACAGACCCAAATCCAATTGATACAGGCCCAAATCCCATTGACACAGACCCAAATCCCATTGACACAGGCCCAAATCCCAATGCCACAGACCTAATCCCATTGACACAGACCAAAATACCATTGATACAGGCCCAAATCCCATTGACACAGACCAAATCCCATTGACACAGACCAAATCCCATTGACACAGACCCAAATCCCATTGACACAGACCCAAATCCCATTGACACAGACTCAAATCCCATTGACACAGGCCCAAATCCCATTGACACAGGCCCAAATCCCATTGACACAGACCCAAATCCCATTGACACAGGTCAAAATCCCATTGACACAGACCCAAATCCCATTGACACAGACTCAAATCCCATTGACACAGGCCCAAATCCCATTGACACAGGCCAAAATCCCATTGACACAGACCTAAATCCCACTGACACAGACCCAAATCCCATTGACACAGACCCATGCCCCATTGATACAGGCCCAAATCCCATTGACATAGGCCAAAATCCCATTGACACAGACCTAAATCCCGCTGACACAGACCCAAATCCCATTGACACAGACCCAAATCCCATTGACACAGGCCCAAATCCCATTGACACAGGCCAAAATCCCATTGACACAGACCCAAATCCCGTTGACACAGGCCCAAATCCCATTGATACAGACCCAAGCCCCATTGACATTGGCACAAATCCCATTGACACAGACCCAAATCCCATTGACACAGACCCAAATCCCATTGACACAGACCCATGCCCCATTGATACAGGCCCAAATCCCATTGACACAGGCCAAAATCCCATTGACACAGACCTAAATCCCGCTGACACAGACCCAAATCCCATTGACACAGACCCAAATCCCATTGACACAGGCCCAAATCCCATTAAAACAGACCCAAATCCCATTGGCACAGGCCAAAATCCCATTGACACAGGCCCAAATCCCATTGATACAGACCCAAGCCCCATTGACATTGGCACAAATCCCGTTGACACAGACCCAAATCCCATTGACACAGACCCAAATCCCATTGACACCGGCCCAAATCCCATTGATACAGACCCATGCCCCATTGATACAGGCCCAAATCCCATTGACACAGGCCAAAATCCCATTGACACAGACCCAAATCCCATTGACACAGACCCATGCCCCATTGATACAGGCCCAAATCCCATTGACACAGGCCCAAATCCCATTGACACAGACCTAAATCCCGCTGACACAGACCCAAATCCCATTGACACAGACCCATGCCCCATTGATACAGGCCCAAATCCCATTGACACAGACCCAAATCCCATTGACACAGGCCCAAATCCCATTGACAAAGGCCAAAATCCCATTGACACAGACCCAAATCCCGTTGACACAGGCCCAAATCACATTGATACAGACCCAAGCCCCATTGACATTGGCACAAATCCCATTGACACAGACCCAAATCCCATTGACACAGACCCAAATCCCATTGACACAGACCAAAATCCCATTGACACAGACCCATGCCCCATTGATACAGGCCCAAATCCCATTGACACAGCCCCAAATCCCATTGACACAGGCCCAAATCCCATTGGCACAGGCCCAAATCCCATTGACACAGGCCCAAATCCCATTGATACAGACCCAAGCCCCATTGACATTGGCACAAATCCCATTGACACAGACCCAAATCCCATTGACACAGACCTAAATCCCATTGACAGAGACCCAAATCCCAGTGACACAGACCCATGCCCCATTGATACAGGCCGCACCCTAAACCCAGTCATAGTTACCCTAAACCCGGACACAGTTACCCTAAACCAGACACAGTTAACCTAAACCCAGACACAGTTACCCTAAACACGGTGACAGTTACCCCAAACCCAGACATAGTTACCCTAAACCCGGACATAGTTACCCCGTACCCAGACACAGTGACCCTAAACCCAGAGACAGTTACCCTAAATCCAGACACAGTTACCCTAAACCC
>BLSH010298443.1:267871-277936 GCA_018402905.1 Glandirana rugosa | reverse complement strand
AATGTCCTTTGTATCAGAACAAATAAACAAACGTCCATGTACTGAAACAAAACTGCGTTTGGGTGTGAGGGGGACCAGTGGTCCAATACTTGCTTTAACGCAGTATTATCTTCAGAAGGGCTACTCACACAGCCTTGGGGCAATCTTGTCAATGCTAACTTTTGGGCATCATGGGTAAATGAAAAAAGGTGCCAGCAATCTGGGTGTAAGGGCACTGAAAAAAAAGCATTTGCAAGATCAATCACTGTAAAGCAGGTGCTGGAGGCAGGTATTCCACTTAGTAAAGTGCAGGGGTTGGCCACAATAGGGGTATCTGCCTCAATTATATTGTTAATGGCTCTCAAATCATGCACCATGCAGTATGTCACTTGCCCACTCTTCTTGTCTGGCTTCTTTGCAATTGGGAACAGGGGTGTATTGGCTTGTGACTTAATTGGCACAACAACCCCTGCTGCTTTCAGTTGAGTGATTTGATTCTTTATCCCCTCAGTCTGAGCAATACTCAGCGGGTACTGTTTAATCTGTGGGAGTTGGGCTCCTGGTTTAATTTTTATCACAACTGGGGTGCAGTCCAGCAGACCTACGT
This sequence comes from Glandirana rugosa, assembly GCA_018402905.1. NCBI lineage: Eukaryota > Metazoa > Chordata > Amphibia > Anura > Ranidae > Glandirana > Glandirana rugosa. The sequence continues at coordinate 277,350 of BLSH010298443.1, read as the reverse complement.
CATATTTGCAAGTGGCCCATAAATCAGCGAGAATCACTTCCAATTCTGGTGGGAATGGTGGAGTGGAGTCTTGGATTAAAAATACTCCACAGGCAGAATTTAAAACTTCTCCTGACAGACTACTGACCATTTGGACTCCTGTAGGAGTGTAGTCTATGCTTGCTAGAATTTGGTTCAAAATGTCAGCTCCTAAAAGATTGGTAGGAACTGTGTCTGAAACTAACACTTTAGTGACAATTTCTGTTTGCTGTCCTAGCCTGAGTTTAAGTGGCTTGGACTCAACCAATTCAGTAGAGGTCCCAGTTAGGCCAACACCAGAGATAACAGTTTCAGATAATAATCCTGGTGGTAAGTCCTCTATATTAAACACACTTCGGCTTGCACCAGTATCAATTAAACAGGTTAATTCTGTTTCTCCTCCAGGATAGGGGAGTTCTTGTAAAAATACTTTTACTCTGGCCTCAGGACCATTGTCTCCCCTATTTAACATGATTGACAATGGCATGCCATTTTCCTATGCCTGATCCACTGCTTTTGGCAGAGAACTGGGATCAGCATGAGGTGCCTCTATGCTCCTTTCCAGTCTACGGTCAGGAAGGTGGCAGAATTTGGCTATGTGTCCTTCCCCATTACAATTGTAGCATATGATTGGCCCCCGATTGCCATGATTTTTGAAATTGCCTTTGCCTCTTCCTTTTCCCCTCTGCTTCCCCATGTACATAACTTTGGGTTTGCTGTCTTTCTGGTTAATCCTGTTCTCTATGTATAACAGGATAGGCAGGAGGTCTTGAATAGACATATTGCCTGCCTCAGGCCTTGCTGTGAACAACTTTTCTTTCAACTGGGGTATTAAACCATCAAGAAACCTTTGTTTCACCAGTTGTGTAGATGGACTTGCAGTTTCTCCCTTTTTTTCTTCCTCTATTTTAAGGCCTGCTTCCTCTGCCATATCACTTAACAGCCTCCAATAAGCTCCTGCAGCTTCCTCCTTCCCTTGCTTAGCATTCATGAATTCAGCGTGTCTGGTCTGCCCATATATTTGGGGCAATTTTTCCTTAATTTTTTCACAAACCTTCCTTCCACTAGCCATTTTATCAAGCTTTGTGACATCTACTTCACATTCTTTAAGTATATAGCCTGACGTGTTGCTTCCCACTGCTTTAATAAGAAGCTGATGAATGTCAGTAGCAGAAGCCTCGTATGCTTCCTGTGCAGCACTAAGTTTGTTTGCAAACCCAATTGGATTCTTTCTAGGATCTCCCAGTCCCTCTAATATGGCTCTCATTTCTTGGGGACTAAAAGGTACATGCCATTTAATTTGGGACTTACTGTCAACAGCATTACCTTCAAAAACTAATTGGGTTCTGACAGGATAAACTGTAACAGATTGCTCAGCGACAGGGGCAGAAGGGGTGGGCTCTCCCTTCCTTCTCTCTTCATCCTGCTGCCACCACTTGGAAATTGTGGTTTGCCCCGGCAGTTCAGACTCTATCTCTCTTTCTCTGGCCAAAGCCTTAAGTTCAGAGAGATCTAATTTTGCATATGTGCTTTCCGATTTATGCCAATCATCTGTTTTTAAGATACAAGCCAAATCCCTCTTTGTAGGTTGATATGGGGCTGTTAAACCTCTGCTCGCCACTATATTGCCAAGGTCATCTTTTGTGTGTTTCATGTAATCTGATTCTTGTGCTTTTGTTGATGGGTCTCTTAAAGCCAAACTGGAGCCACATAAGGTGGGGGGTCCTCCTCTACAGAGTCTTCTGGCCAAACGTAGTATATTTGGGCAGTACCCTTATTAAACATCTCTGTCAAGCCCGTTTCATTTGCTAATTTAGCTTCTGTCTGCCATGTGCAAGCTATTCTCCGCATTCCTTCACTGCACAGTAGTGGGCCATAATCGTGCAGGAAAGTTTGCCATACTTGTAAATCAAAAGTCCCTTCAGATTTTAACCACTTCAATACTGGGCACTTAAACCCCCTTCCTTCCCGGACCAATTTTCAGCTTTCAGCGCTGTTGCAGTTTGAATGACAATTGCGCGGTCATGCGACACTGTATCCATATGAAATTTTTATCATTATTTTTCACACAAATAGAGCTTTCTTTTGGTGGTATTGAATCACCCCTGGGTTTTTTATTTTTTTGGGCTATAAATTAAAAAAGACTGAAATTTTTCAAAAACAATGCATTTTTCTTTGTTTCTGTTATAAAATTTTGCAAATAAGTAATTTCTCTTCATAAATTTTGACCAAAAATGATACTGCTACATTTCTTTGGTAAAAATAACCCAAATCAGAGTTTATTTGGTGTTGGCGGACAGACAGATGTTTTGGGGACTGTGACAGATGTGATGGGGACATATAAATGTTTTGTGTAAGGTGACAGATGTGTTGGCGGACATACAGATGTTTTGGGGACTGTGACAGATGTGTCGGGGGCATACAGATGTTTGGGGACTGTGACAGATGTTTTGTGTATGGTGACAGATGTGATGAGGGACATACAGATGTTTTGGGGACTGTTTTATGGGGACAGTGATGTGTATGGGAACAGGGGTATCAGTGTGCTTGGTGCACTGTGTGGGGGGCGATCTGTGAGAGCTCTTTGCATGAAATCATCATCATGCAGAGAGCTGTCACATAGCTGCAGATTCCCCCCCCCGCACTGAGCTCTCACTGAGCTCGGCGGGGGGAGAACTGTCACAGAGGCATTCGTCTCTGTTTACAATGTGACGGCTGTGATTGGACACAACCGTCACATGATCGGGAGGGCCAATCACTGCGCCCATATCCCGATCTCTGCTCAGCTGGATCCTGTAATCATAATGATCACAGGATCCAGCCGCAGCGCCCCGCGTGGCCGCGATGCGTGCTCCCGTTCTGCAGGACATTCATACACGTCCTGTCAGAACAGGGAAGCTCCCACCTGGCCGTATATGTACAGTGGCCGGGTGGGAGGTGGTTAAAGACACACAACTTTATGGCCTTTTACTACTTATGAGTTATTTATATAAGTGTTGCGCCACACTGAATTGATTTGAGTTTATAACTTTGGTGTTGTGAATTCACTTTGTAGTGTTCGGCTGTGCATCACATATTTGATTGTTTAGTGTGTATATTAATTGCGCTGATTCCAACTACAGTGGAACCTTGGATTACGAGCATAATCCATTCCAGGAGAATGCTTGTAATCCAAATCACTCGTATATCAAAGCATGTTTCCCCATAGGAAACAATGGAAACTCAGTTATTTCTTTTTACATTCACTGCTTGTCAATGCAGGACTGTATGTGACCAGAGGTTCGGGGGCACTGGTGTATGCAATACTGTATGTGGCCAGAGGTTCGGGGGGCGCTGGTGAGGCTCGGAAACATACAGAAATGCTCGGAACTGTTTACACTTTCGGTATTTCCGAGTATTTCTGAGTATTTCCGAATGATTCCAAGAGTCTCCGAGGCTCACCAGCGCCCCCGCACCTCTGGTCACATGCGGTATTTCATGCACAGAGTCTTAATCCTGCTCGTATTGCAAGACAGCACTCGCAAACCTAGTTAGGATATTTTTTTTTAAAAATGCTTGCCTTTCAAAATGCTTGTTAACCATGTTACTCCTGAACCAAGGTTCCACTGTATTATTTGTAAAGATTGTATGTGTTTATCTTTCATAAAGTGAAGCAGATCCCATCTATACTCTGGTTAAAATATGCACTTTTCAGCTCAGCCAGTGATTAGGATGAATAATTATATTTCACAAAGTCCTGTTACTATACTTTTCATATAGGTCCTTTTCATCTGAATATCTATTTACAGCACTTCCATGCTTTTCATGTAGTTGATCCATGCTATAGATTTCTGAACTTAGCTCAGTACTTTGTGATACATTATTAAAACACAGCTATCATTTTTTTTTTTTTTAAATAAGCATCCTTAACCTGGTGAGTTAGCTTTGAGACTTGAGTCTATTTCCTATTCATAGGATATTGCTTTCAAATGAAGAGCTGTTGAATTCACAAAGACCCTCTCACCCATGTGTAGAGTGTTGTGGAGTGTTACTGGGTACATATTAACGTGCCGTATTCCTATGTTAACATGCATTGCCTTAAGAGAGCCAATTAATTTTGAATGGGCTGAAAATGTATCACAACACAGATAAAACTAGACATGTACCTCTATTTTTATTTTTTCTTTTACACACCGCAGCACAATGCACAGATGGTTATACTCTATGCATTGTGGTGCAATATGTTGTAATGTAATTATAGTTGTAATATAGTTAATATAGTTGTTGCAGAGATGCAGTGGTGGCCCGCTCCATGCTTCTGGCCCCCTAATCTACAAGCAGGGTGCCGGACGTATGGATTCCAATAGGGTTTTTTTTTAAACATATGATTAGAGCCCGAGGCTCTAATCGCCTTCAAAAAAGGGTGGGGACGGGGCGCAGAGCACTGTGCCCTGAGCCCACCCAGTTGTGTGATGTGTGTGGTGGTGGTTGGAGCAGGGGAGGAGGAAGAGGCAGGGGGCGGCAGCCAATGAGTGGGCAGTCTCCGGCAGTAACGTGCAGAGCAGCTAGAGCAGGGAGAAGAAATGTCCACATGGATGTGGAAACAGGCTACCTGAGATCCTATTCGCCCCTCAAAGGAAGTGAAATAGATGATTCTTGTAAGTTTGTAGTGGTCCTATATTGGTATTACATTGATATAACCCATATACGGGGGAGACTTCACAGCCTCTTAAAGTTGAAAGAATATGGGACCTATTTGGAGATCACTGTAGAGAGATCAATGCTCCTATGATCATTGGAGTATGGGGCTTATTTTGGAACTGCCGGAGAAGCGCAAAGTGGACAAGTCACAGGAATAAACGACTGCGATGAATGCCGGATGTCCAAATGATCACGGATCACGGATCAATGAGACTGCCGGATGTATTGGCCTATATAAAATAAGACCAAGATTGAATATGATGAATAGACAGTCCTACCAAAGTAGAAAGGATGTCCAGATTGCTTCACGTTCAAAAACTCGGCACCCATCAGTGACCACCGCCAGTCACCTGTAACCCATCAGTGACCACCGCCAGTCACCGTCACGCATCTGTGAACTCCGCCAGTCACCGTCACACATCAGTGACCACCACCAGACACCCGTCACCCATCAGTGACCACCGCTAGGCGTCGGTCACCCATCAGTGACCACCGCCAGACACTCAGCACCCATCAATGACCACCGCCAGACACCCAGCACCCATCAGTGACCACCGCCAGTCACCCATCAGTGACCACCACCAGTCACTCGTCGCCTATCATGACCACCACCAGACACCCGTCACCCATCAGTGACCACCGCCAGACACCCGTCACTCATCAGTGACCACCGCCAGTTGCCCATCACCTATCAGTGACCACCGTCAGTCACCCATTACTCATCAGTGACCACTGCCAGTCACCCATCAGTGACCACCGCCAGTCACCCATCACCCATCAGTGACCACTGCCAGACACCCGTCACCCATCAGTGACCACCGCCAGACACCCGTCACCTATCAGTGACCACCACCAGTCACCCATCAGTGACCTCCACCAGTCACCCATCAGTGATCGTCATCACCTATCAGTAAACATCACCTGTTCAATGTTGGGCCTCTATATGTGGCCAGGCTGTGTAAAAGTCTCCCACATGTGATATTGCCATACTCAGGAGGAGTAGCAGAATGTATTTTGGGGGTGTCATTTTTGCTATGCACATGCTATATGTTGGAAATATATAAATGGACAACTTTGTGTAAAAAAAAAATGCGTTTTCATTTTTTTCCAGCATTTTCCAAAAACTACTGGAAAAAATGACATGTTTAAAACACTCATCATGCCTCACAGATTATATGTTGGGGTGTTTGCTTTCCAAAATGGGGTCCTTTTTGTGGGTAATACCATTGTCCTGGTGCTCCAGGACCTTCAAAAGTGTAATAGGCGGTTGAGAAATGAGATGTGTAATTTATGCTCACAGAATGCCTGAAGGTGCTAGTTCAATGTTGGGCCCCTGTATGTAGCCAGGCTGTGTAAAAAATGGGGTCATTTTGTGGGCAATTCCATTGTCCCTGTACTCCAGGGCCATCAAAAATGTGATAGGTCGTCATGACATTAGATGTGTAATTTATGTCCCTAGAATACCCGACGGCGCTTACTTACTTACTTACTTAGGAGGAGTAGCATGCCATGTGTGAAAAATAACTTGTTAATATGACAATTTTGTAAAAATAATAATAATAATCTTCATTTTGCAAAGAATTTTGGGAAAAAAATTACAACTTCAAAGAACTCACCATGCAACTTACTGAATACTTTGGAATGTCTACTTTCCAAAAAGGGGTCATTTGGGGGGTATTTGTACTTTCCTGGCTTGTAAGGGCTCTTTCACACACACGGAGCCTGTTTTGACAGGCTCCGCTGCTCAGCAGGGATCCATCCGTTGATCCCGGATGAGCCGGCGGATGACAGGACAGTCTCTGCACAGTGCAGAGACTGACTTGTCAGAGCTCCATTCTCCTCTATGGAGAATCGGAAGAACACGGACCGTCTGTCCGTGTTCATCTGACCCGATCCGCCAGGCAGATGGAAAATAGGGTTTCCATCTGTCTGTTTCTGGCGGATCGGAGCGGATCGGGTGTCAGCGGACATGTCACCGCTGACATCCGCCACTCAATAGAAGTACATGGAGCGTCAGTTTGGGTCCGCCTGAAAAACTGACAGGCGGACCCAAACGATCCATACGTGTGAAAGAGCCCTTAGGTCTCAAGAAATTAGTCAGTACATCAGGTGTGATCAGATGGGATCAATTTGCAATGATTGGCACCATAGCTTGTAGACTCTATAACTTACACAAGGACCAAATAATATACACCAATTTGGGTTATTTCTTACCAAAGATATTTAGCAGTATAACTTTTGGCCAAATTTTATGAAGAAAAACTACTAATTTGCAAAATTTTATGACAAAAACAAAGAAAGAGGCATTTTTTTTTACAAAATGTTATTTTTTTTTTATTTATAGAACAAAAAATAAAAAACCCACTAGTGATTAAATACCCCCATAAGAAAGCTCTATTTGTGTGAAAAAATGATGCAAATATCATATGGGTACAGTGTTGCATGACTGAGTAATTGTCATTCAAAGTGTGATAGCGCTGAAAGCTGAAAAATTAATGGGCAGGAAAGGGGTTTTCGTGCCCAATATTGAGGTTAAAAAAGTTGTGCCTGTGCCTACCTCTTCTACTTGCAAAATATTTTTATATGGTATCAAGGAGATGATTTTTTTTATTTGCTTGATTCAGACCTACACGCTTCAAAGAAAGAGTTGTGTTTTTACTTAAGAGTATTCCTTCTAAATACAGTGAGGACTGGTGCACACCACAATGCACTGAGCAGCAAAGCTTGCATTTTTTACCATTATCATTGAAAGTGAAAGTAAAAAGAAAACCCCAAATTTTGGGTTGTTCCCAGGGAAGTAATAGATGGGAAATCTTCCAATGGGGACATTAGTTCTGGTGAGCTGGGGGTCCCCAAGAAATTCCTTTAATTTGCAGAGATTTCCTCTCACTTCCGGTGTGGCTATGGGACAGGAAGTGAAGGAAAACTCCACAATGGGACAGAGATGGCGAGAAAAAAATCTGACAGGGGATAAAAACCCTTCCTTACTCTAATCAAAATGAAAAAAAAAGTTTTGTCCATAGTTCTACTTTAAGGTTCTTCAGGAACCCAGTGGTATTACGTAAACGTATAACATGCAGACTTGAAAACTCACCCCGAATTGGAAAGGGACCACAGGAAGGAGAGAGGAACACTAAGTTGATAAGGCACATCCATTGGAGTTGACATTCGACCCGTGTGTACAGCAGCCGGCCTGACGGAAGCCAGCTATTCAGCCAGCTCTGTCAAAGAGCATGATCAAAAAAGGTCTGTCGTTCGGCACCCGATCAGCGCTCTCAGCCATTGAACACGGTGTGTTCTAGCGGCGGGGGGGACACAATAGCTCAGCAGGAGGATCGTTTTACTAACATCAGATTGTTAGTACAGCGGATCCTTCTCAGCTCTTCGGTTTTCTTATTACATTCAGCCCACTAAGTTAAAAGAAAAAAAAATACTAGCGTGTACCAGGCTTAACAGTGTACTGGTAGTTCATCAATAATAGCCTTTTCCTGGTCGTCCTCCCGTCAGCACACTATGGATTAACTCTCCCTGATTAACCCCCAAGACCACCTTCTTCCAGAGCAATAAATCCCTGTCCTCCCCTCCCCCTCATGTTCTTTCTTTTTTGGTCTCCAGGCCACCTGTTGATTGCAGTGGTAAGTACTTTGTTTGCTGCATTCCTCCCTGCTGAACCTACCCCTCCATGTTCAGCATCTCATGGAGATGGAAGACCCTGAATGCTGGAGGTAAATCTTCCTAAGAACTGGGTGCCCTTTTTGTATTCCAGGGCCACGGGCAAGATGATGCTTAAACAGCATTGACATTATACAGGTATGGTATTATAAAAGCTCTGCAATGTCATCATTGCCTCTCCCTTGGGGTTATTTTTTTCCTGTTTTCTATATGCACCGCACTGCTCTCCTGGCTTTATTGTCAGTCTGAGAGTGACTGTGAATGATGTCACAGGGGGGAGATGGGCAGCACGGGATGGTAACCGCCAGTTGCCATGCAACAGCACAAATGATCTTGGAGGGCTGCAGTTGAGAGGGCTTCTCTCTCTCTCTCTCTCTCTCTCTCTCTCTCTCTGCAATCCTGCCAGGTAAAGGACTTACCTCAGATTCTGAGTGTGTCTCCTGTCTGCCTCTGGATGTGCTGCTCTGGCACCCCTGCTATGCTGTGTACTTCTGTGGATTTGACAGTATGACTGTTTTTTGTCTCAGACTCTGACTGTGTCTGCTGTCTGCCTTTGGAAATGCTGCCTGAGCTCACCTGTCTACCCATGGAAGGGCTGATTGAGCTCACCTGTCTGCCTATGGAAGGGCTGACGGAGCTCACCTGTCTGCTGCTTCTGAAGTGAGTGGATGAAGGCAAAAGGGTCTTAAAGAGGCAGTGTACCTGTTTGTTTTTGGTGAGAGTTAATATGATTTTTTCCAGATATTTAGAGCAAGTATGAGCTTGCCACACCTGTTAGTGGCACAGAAGACTAGCAACGGTAAGAGGGAGCAACGAGGAACAAGTATGTGGTCACTCGAGTATTCCTTTTTGTTGAGGAAATCTCACATAACTGGTGTACGAACATTCCTTTTTGTTGATGAAATCTCACATAACCGGTGTACGAACATTCCCTTTTGTCGAGGAAATCTCACATAACTGGTGTAAGAACATTTCCTTTTGTCGAGTAAATCTCACGTAACTGGTGTATGAACAAGGAGCAACGAGGGAGAATGGCAACGATCAGAAGACACGGTGATTGTCCACACCGTTCGAGTATGAACGAGATTTATAGACCTTTTTTAGTATAA